>CM053786.1:293188805-293383805 GCA_028749045.1 Cupressus sempervirens | reverse complement strand
ATGAAAAAAATTTCTCCAGTATAGCTTTCTATTCCAATGGGTCCACATAAATCAGTATGCACAATTTCTAATATATCTTCAGACTGATAATTTTTACCTTTAAAACTAGTTTTTCCCATTTTACCAATCTGACAATTCTTTCATAGACCAACCTCAGGTTTCTTGATGTTAGGAATGCCTCTTACTTTCTTGAATTTGCTTATTTTTATCAAATTGTCAAAATTGACATGACACAATCTTTAATGCCATAACCAACTTTCTTCAATTTGAACAATAACACATTAGATAAAACAAGTTACCTTTAGTTTGGGTGCCAGATCCTATCAGTTTTCTTTGCTCATTCAATAGTCTCGCCTTTCCATGCATGACTTCTACCTTGAATCCAGTATTTAGTAACTGTGCTACACTTAGAAAATTATGTTTGAGACCTTCAACCTAGTAGGCATTATTACATATGAGTTCTTTGGATAGACAGATTCTTCCTTTCCCTTTTATGAAATGAGGTTCATCATTACCAAACCTCACACTGCCACCATCATAGTCTTCAAATTGATCAAACTTAGTTTTATCACCAGTCATATGATGTGAGAAACCACTGTCTATAATCCATGCATCATTCTTACTTACATGAGAGATAAGAGCCATTTTATCTTCGTCATCACTATCAGAGTTATCTTTAACAACAATATAAACAATTTCATCCTCACTATTATCAGAATCCTTAGAATTTTTAGCCATGAAACATGATTTCTTACCTTTGTTCTTGGATGATTTAAAGTCTTTCTTGCCATTCCATTTGTGATCTTTCTTTTCATCATTGTTTTGTTTGTTTGACCACCTTGCTGCAATATGACCAATTTCATCACAAGAAAAATAGATTAGAGGAACTTTACCTTTGTATTTTCCTCTGCCTCTAGAATATTTCCTAGCTAGTAGAGCTTCAATCACTTCGAGATCACTGTCTGAACTTTGGCTTGATTCATTTTCACTTTCTGACTGTGATTCTATCTTCTTTTTGCTTTTCTCTTTGAGTGAGAGCTTGGCTTGAAATGCTGATTCAATGTTTTTGGAGGGTGGAACATAGTTGTCAAAGTTATCTAGTTCAAATGCAATTAGTCTTCTAACTATGGCCTCAAGATTTATCTTATGATTTGCTTCACACCTTCTTTCCTGTATAGCAGAGACTCTAATTGCATAAACAGGAAGCAAGATTCTGAGAACTTTGCTTACAACTGTTTCTCCTTTGATGTCACCTCTAGCTACCCTGATTTCACTTACACATGCTTTAACTCTTTCAACATACTTTGCAATGTTTTCATCCTCTCTCATCTTCATTTGATCAAATTGTCCTCTTAGACTTTCTACTTTTGCTCTTCTCACATTATCATCCCCTCCATAGATCTCCTTTAGCTTGTTCCACATGTCGAAGGCATTTTTACAGTCCTTAATGTCATCAAATTCTTCATAGCTAAGAGCAGATGCAATGTCTATCGTCATATTGTTGTGAGTCTTCTTTTCAGCAATATCATTAACTGGCAGTGTGCCAGAAGGTTCTTCATATTTTTCTTCAAGGTATTTTAGTCCAGTATCACCAACAATAGCTAGATGAAGTTTCATAAATTCTTGCCATGCTGAGAAGTTATCTCTGTTAAGTTTTGGAATTTCTCTTATGTAAGACATCTTGATCTTTGGCTTAGAACCTTGAAATTCTTTCCTGCAAGCACCAAAAGCTCTGATACCAATTGTTAGAAATGAGAATGGAGTAACTAAGAGGGGGAGGGGGTGAATCAGTTACCACGAAAACATTTCACAGTCCCTTAGATGTCTAAAAATCTTGATCTTAGTTACAGATAACTGAAACTTGATGATGCAGCAAATACTAATAATTATTAAGAATTGATAACCAAAAACAATTCAGCAATCATGAACACTAGAGACACCAGATTTAATGTGGAAACCCAATATGGGAAAAACCACCAATGTAACTAGTTACTATTTTTCACTCTTTTGAAGTGAGCCCTGTTAGGAGCCAACCCTGTTAAAGGTTACAAAACACACTATTAGGTGTGACCCTGTTAGAGGATTTAATCACCCTGTTAGGAGTGGCCTTGCTAGAGGTCTTTAGAAAAATTCAACAGAACTGTCACCTTGTTAGAGGATTTACAATAGGGCTGTTAAACCCACTCTGTTAAGAGATTTTGAGTTCACTATTAAAATGGTTAAAAAGCAACAATGAAGTGACCTGATATAATGTGCAACTTAACTTTGCTGATTGTAGATCTTTTTTATGCTTGACTAGATCCTTACTGATCACATACAACTTTGCAGCTCCTTCAACACATTTGATTGCTCATCACACTTCTTCAACATTCATTCATATGTTCAATATTCGCTCATTCCATATCCATATATTCGCACTCTTATGCATCCAAATTCTTACATCTTATGAATTCACAACTTCATCTTTCATATATACCTTACAGATTATCTTAGTTGGCTCTAATCACTGACCAATAATCAAAAAAATACAATAGTTGGCTAGAAATAATTTAACAAATCCCTTTACTGGCCAACACTGCTTGGTTAATACTATTCAGAAAATAATTTCTGTGTTAACCGACTGAGCTCGGTTAATACAACAAATTTCGTGATTATAGATGACCGAGTGAGCTCGGTAGAAACTGTCTTTGCCAAATTTCCTTTGGACACCGAGTGAACTCGGTAAATACTAAATTTCCTTTGCTTACCTTCCCAGCTCAGTAAACACTAACTTTTCTTCGGTCACCTTCCCCACTCGGTAAACACTAACTTTTCTTCGGTCACCTTCCCAACTCGGTAAACACTAACTTTTCTTCGCTTACCTTCCCAGCTCAGTAAACACACTACCACAGTTTCCTTCGATCACCGAGTGATCTCGGTAAGTACTGAACTTCCTTCATTAACCAAGTTAGCTCAATAGAAGCTATCTTTACAATGTAATATACAGTAATTCTTGGTAGACTCTTTCTGATGACTGATATGACATTTGTGTAACATCAAAGACAACACTCAATTAACCAATTGTATCCAACATATATATATAATCTAGTTTTATTGGTTGGGGAAATATCCTATAGAAAATTTAATTTGACAAAATGACATAGAAAATATAAAATAGACTTATGTTTGATGATTTATGAGTGAGCCTATAGAACCAAGTGATAGTAAAGAAAAAGAAAATTGTTTAATCTTGAGTTGAAAAACATGATGTTATGAATCTTGCTTTAGAAATTCAAGCCATAAAATAGGATGTTGATGTTGCTCGTGGAAATGTTTATAAATATCTCTTATCTTTTATCAAATCACTTCTTCAATACATTTGACATATCTATAGTCTCTTCAAGTAGGCAACCAATTGAAAAAAATTACTTTTGATCTATTGGTTGAGAGTTAGAAAATTATGAGATTATTTTTGAAGAAAAAGAGTTAATACAAGTGAAAATGTATGTCTTAATCATCAAGAGATGGACAACACGAAGAGAGTGCATAGTTTCTCTATCAATTGCTTAGTCAAATGATATGTGAAATAGATAGATTGTCTACTATATGCACAATATAAGTATCCAACATGAGAAAAAGCTCTAACAATTCAGTGTTAATTCAATCCTAAACCAATAGAGGAACATCTAGAGCATATAATCATCATCAATGGGTATGTAGACCCTAAAAGTAATTGATTTAAAAATTAAACTTGAAAAGAACATAAATCAAAGATTCCTTAAAGAGAATCATCATCATGCTTCTTCAGTGGCTCTTCTTCTTCTTCATCATCATCATGGGTAGAAGGCCCCTATGCAAGTTTCTAGATTCTACATGCACTTATGAATAATGACATTGCATTCTTGTTTGGGCTCTTTATGCTCTATAGGCAGTTCTTCCAAGTGTCCCTATCCTATCTCAGTTTGGTGACACCATCTATATATTATAGAAGTTGTTGGCTACACATGTTGATCATAGTTTCTACTTTAGCAAGTTTAGTAACATCCATCATGGTCAAGTCAGCTCCATTTTTTATGGCCTCTAGGGGTTCTTCACATTGCTTAACTAGTGCTTCCACATCTAAACCTCCTTCTTTGAAAGGTGCCAAAGGATTTGAACTAATGGTCTGCATATCTTTATTCGTGTTATCTTGAATTTTGTTGAACTCCTTTTTATAAGATTGTATGTGGGAAATGGTAGAACTATAATTAGAGACCCACAAAGCTATGTTCTTTTGCAATATATAGATCAACCCTGCATCAACCAAATATAATGGGTTTTCTTCTAGGAGTTTACCTATACCATATTACTCCACATCTACTAGAAAAGTATCCATAGCTAATAAACTTTCACATTCTAGTTTCCATACTGTCATTTGTATAAGAGGCTCACCTACAACTACTTCAACAAGGGTAAATATCTTGTTTAGGTCCTGTATAAACTTAGTAACCAAATTCATGAGACAGTCTATCCAATTATGGATGAAAGAAATTATGGGCTTCCCTTTCCCTAGGTCATTCATCATCTATTGATTTTTGGTTACATTGGGATCAAATGTGGGTTGAGACAAACTATTAATTCTAAACCTTTCCCTGTTAATGACCTTATATATTTTGCCATCCTAGGGACTTCTGCCTTCAATTTCCTCTTTTCAACACCATCCTTCTCTAGTTGTAGGAAAATTTTCTTCATGGATGATTATACCTAGTGTTCCTTCATCTCCTGATTGATCTCTCCCAAATGGGTGTGAGTAATCTTAGGATTATTCAAATCTAGCACACCTATATCATATTTGTGATTATAGTTGGCCACCTGAGCAATTTTGTTGCCTATTTCCTGGTCAAAGACTATTCTGGCTAAGCTCTTAGTTCTTTTGGATTTTCTGCCTCTAGTAGTATATTTACTCACAATGTCATTTATAGGAAATAAAACTAGAACTAGGCTCCTCTTTTTGTTAATTGAGGCCACCAACCAATTTGGTGTGGAATCGAGAACCTTTTGAGATTCATTGTCTTTAACTGAAGTATTCAAATTTTCTATGCCATTAGGAGAAGTTCCCATAGTCATCTAAACCTATTGAAGATTATCAATGAGCATATCAGTTGAATCCTTGTCAAGTTCACTATCAAACTAAATAGCTTCACTAGACCCAACAAGAACTACCATCTTGGTCTTGCTAATAGAATGAGCTTTTTGCACCAGGGGAGAGTTATTACTTTGTGTCTATCAATCCTTTTTGATCTCCTACTAACTACAAATTTCAAATAAACATTAGAACATGAATTGGTTGATTTTCTAGCACACTAGGTCTTTTTCATTATTAACCAAGAATTTGTTCTCTTAAGCATGGTCTTTGTTCTTTCAAGAATATTGTCTTCTTCTTCAGAATCCCAATTTATAAAAGCTTTCTAGAATTCAAAGACTTAGTTATTTGAGTACCTATTAATTCTACTTTATCTTCTTTAATATCAAAGACATCTATGTCCAAATCAAAATGGAAGAGCTTAATTTGAGAAATGGTGAGCCTAGTTTATTCTCTCCTCCAAACCTCTTGTTCGTCTACACAATCCTCCCAAAAATTTTCAATATCGGGATATGAGAAAACTTCACCTATATTCAAACAAGCTATGAGATATCATTTTTCTATCATTTTTTTCCCTAGTATTATATGACCCAAGATGAAAGTTTATTAAATTTGAGCTTATTCGTGTAGCATCCTCCATACTCCATGTGAATTTTCCTATTTTGAGTAGGAAAATGACATAAAAAAATTAATGATGGAAAAATTATTTATGAATGATATTAATTATCTAGATACCTCTACGAAGATAAAACAATCAAGGGAAAATATAGGGAGTCTTAAAGGTTCGTCATCAAAACCACATATCCTCACGTAAGTGAACTTGGGGAGTTGGATGTAAATGCTACCAAAAGTTTGAACAAATTTCTAAGATTCAAAAAAGAATCTAGAGTGAGGAAAACCTTTCATTTCAAAACACAATTTTCCTATGAAAATGTCATGAACCTTCTTGATGTTTTCCAGGACTTTGTCTCTATGTAACACATGGTAGTAGTTATATATAGTGCTATTTTTTGCCCAAGGTTCATGAGGTAGATACTATAAATCTTGAGTATCGGCTACCATATATGTAAATTATGAAGACATATATAAATCATTCTTCATTCTTAAAACTCTTCTGAGTTGATTTCTCAGAGAGCTAGCAATCAATTCGGCCCAGTGTAAGAATGGAGACCCTTTGAGAACAATCTGAATATAAAAAAAATCCATTTTTCAAAAGAAGACACATATTGAGAACCACAAATTTGGTGCAACATGACCATGACATCATGAAACTATGAGGTCATTTGACCTTTCTTGAGAATTTTGGGTAACCTAGAGCCACCTTTGTATGGAGTTTTAGTTCAGATCTTTGCAATAATATTTCTATAAACATTGGACTTTTCCAAGCATCTGGATAGTGATAAAGTAGGAGTCAAATTTGCAAATTCTTTATCTTCAAGATGAAAAAAATGGGACATAGTTTCCCTATAGATATTCAACAATATACTTCTATCCTTCCTTAGAATATTTCCACTGGGAATATCATACATCTAAACACACTACTGAATAAATTCTAGACATGGGTATTCTAGTGGGAAGGTGGAGGACATAAGGAAATAGTATCCAAGACTTTGGTAGAAAAGGGCTCTTCAAGTTTCTCGCACAACCTTTTTGTTACTCCTCCTAGGTAAACACTTAAAAGGTCTATGTCTAATAAAATAGGTGACTTACTATACAGATGGTGGGTATTCCCAAAAATGTGTAGAGTGGACTTTATGATTAAAAATCCCCTCCTGCTACTTGAAAATTAAAGGAGCAAAACACAATCTTTTCTACTAATAGGTGAAAGAAAAATAGTTAAAGAACACAAGACTTACCTGAAGAGTAGAAACTATGACAACTATGGAATATAGTTCTCCTTCCTTAGATTCATGCTGCTAACACTTAACCAACCAAAGAAATTGTGCGATCAAAAAAGTGAAATATTACTCATATACAATTCACACCAAAGATAGGGCATTAATAATGGGAAGGATATAATGAATTACACATGCCATAGGAAAAGGAGGATGGGAGTAGATGGTGTTTTTCATTAAGAATAAAGTGACTAACTTAAATGATAGGTTGCCTTTGCATGTGCCAAATTTCAAAATTTTCCCTTTAAAAATAAATCTTAGCTTGATATTTAATGAGTTCCTTTAGTTTACTACCTCTTTGTAAATGATGAAGTCACAAATGATTGTGTCAAACTTGATGAGGTGTCCAGCTATAGTGCATCTTTGAAGAATTGAACTTGGTTACATGTAGGGTTAGGGCGAACCAATGATATTGCATGAAGACTGAAAATGAGTTGAATTAATGAACCTTTTGAACCTTTAGAACTTGGTTCAAATGGTACAATGGGTTCAAGAGGTTCAAGACTTATTAAAGAAAATCAAATCTCTGAACATGACCTCAATCACTATGTTTACAAAGGAAAATCAGGAATTAGACTTGGTCAACAAAAGGCTTTGAGGGAGGGAAAGGACAAGGTTCATGGATGGAAAACTAAAAAAGGGGAGTTGGACCTCAAATTGCATTTGACACTTGGTAGAACTAATGGTTCAAATTAACCATTTTAAAATAGGAGTGAAGAAAAAACAAAGAATGAAAATGGTGAATCTAAAAATTCCTAAACTAACATTGGCTCTTCCTAGGGGCTGGTTTTCAACTAAAAACTAGGGAACAAAGGAACTCGATGTCATATCCCCATTGTAAGATATAATTTTTAATAATTATTAGATAATAGAATTTTATTACACAAATAATAAAGTTATATTGAAACTAATATTAAAATATAAAACAAAAAATTATTATTATTTAATCTATATTATTAATAAATTATATTTGGCATGACATTTTAAATAATTAAAAAAAATTCAAAAGAGTACAGAAAGAAAGAAACTTATATAAGAGGCAATATTGTATAAAGTATGTTGATGCAGGAGCATCTTGCATTAGAAAATAAAGAGGAAAAGACAGAAGAGAAAAAAAAAAAATTTAAAAAAAACTTTTGGAGGAGAGAGAATGTGACAAAAGTTAGAAAAAACTAAATTAAAATAAATAATATTGGAGAAAAGAGGGAAAAGGTATCTAATAGGTGGCATTATTAAATGTAACTTGCTAGGCCAACTTGTGGCTTATGCATGTAAGAGTTTATTTTAATTTATAATGGGCTAGGCTGAATTGCGGCTTGGTTGGGTATAAGTAGGGGATCTTGTGGAGTCTTTTAGGCATTTTCATTCAATGGAGTGAATCATAGAGTGTGTGGGGTCTTGCTTGGAGAAGAGCATGGAAGGTGGAATAGCTGAGTGAGCAAAGTTTTCTAGAGTGTGTGGACAGAGTGTTGAATGTGAGGAAATTTACACTTGGATCTTGGATAAAGTTGGAGAAGAGCTAGTAGCTACAACTTGGAAAACAAGGAGATTTCTTGGTGGGATTGTGAGCACAAGTTGAGATCATCCTTGGAAATTTTCACCAGAGTGTGGATCTAGACTAGCTAGTGTTTGGGTTGGATTACAAGGGATCTTGTAGAATTACTATTGAAATTTCTTATATGTGTGGCCATAACCTAGAAGGCCTTACAACCAAACATGTCGAATGTAAATCTTATGATTATATTATGAGAATTGTCATTATTTTGAATCTAAATATACGTATTATTATTTATTCTTCTGTAGTGTTGATATTTGTTGCTGGTTAGGACATCTCCTTTGAGAATTCTCCTACCTTGTACTACATCAAGTGGTATTAGAGTGAAGGTTCTTCCTGAGCATGTAGATAGATCGTTGATGCTTTTGGATTTGGATCTTGGGAGGACCTGTAGATGGATCTATTGTTGTGAAGATGAATGGTTGATCTTGTTCTAGAAGATTGATCTGTTGGTGATTTGTTGTGCAGATTTTGTGAAAATCTTGGAAAATGGCTATGAGAGGATTGGATCCTAAGATGATTGTAAATCTCTATGATGTTGTAGAGAGGAGGTTTTCTGAGATGTCTGCTAGGTTTGAAGCTATCTTGGTTGATAAAGTTAAGGACATCATGAGGAAGGCATTTGATGGATGTTTGTGGAGTTGGAGTCTACCAATCTAAATGAGAGTTATTTGGCTGGTTAGAAGACTTGTTTGAGAGAGAAGATGACATCGCAAGGTTGAGGTGGAAGAGGTTGGTTTTATTGATTAGTTCATGGAGTCTGATGTAGAACTTATAGAGAAACTAGAGGCTTTTCTAAGGATATTCCTAACCTTGATGATGCTAGTATGGAGATTATTCTTCATGATCAGTTGGTTGAGGTTGACATGGAGATTACAAAGCACTTGGTTGTGGATGATCCAATTGTTGTTGGTGGTGACTTGTATGTTCTAGAGAATATTGTTGTGGGAAATGAGAATGTTGGTGTTGTGAGTTTGAAATGTATCAATGGAGATCTACATATTTCTATTGATGTGGAGTGTTCTATTTGTGTTGATTTAGTAGTTTCTGTTGTCGATGAGGAATTTTTGATGAAGCATTATGTTTAGTTTATTCCTGAGAGTGAGCATACTAATTGGATGGTTGAGGTTGAGGTGTTTGATAGATGTGGAGGATGTGCATGTTGATTTTATTTTCCCTATTTGAGTGGAAGCCTTTGGTGCAGATCAAGATATATGTAGATCTTTCTTTTGGCATCAAAGCATGGGACACAATTTTCTATCTATTTGGGGAGTCTAATATAGGAGCATCTTGCATCAAAAAATAATGAGGAAAATAATTAAATAAAAAAATTGTGGAGAGAGAAAGTGATGAAAATTAGGAAAAAAAAATTAAAATAAATAAAATTGGAGAAAAGAGGGAAAGGGCACTTAATAGGTGGCATTATTAAATGTAACTTGTGACTTGAGGGTTTATTTAATGTAACTTGCTAGGCCAATTTGTGGCTTATGCATGTAAGGGTTTGTTTTGATTTGTAATGGGCTAGGCCAACATGTGGCTTAGTATAAGTAGGGGATCTTGTAGGGTCTTTTAGTCATTTTCAGCCAGAGGAGTGAGTCATAGAGAGTGTGGGATCTTTCTTGGAGAAGAGCATGGAAGATAGAGTATCTGAGTGATTGAATTTTTCTAGAATTTGTGGATAGAGCACCGAATGTGAGGGAGTTTACACTTGGATCTTGGATAAAGTTTGAGAAGAGCTTGTAGTTGTGGCTTGGAAAATAAGGAGATTTCTTGGTGGGCTTATGAGAATAGGTTGAGATATTCCTTGACTATTTCTACTAGGGCATGCATCTAGACTAGCTAGTGTTTGTGTTGGATCATGAGGGATCTTGTAGAGTTACTATTGTAATTGCTTATGTATGTGGTCCTAACCTGGAAGGCCTTATAGCTAGGCATGTTCAATGTAAATCTTATTATTATATTATGATAATTAGCATTATTTTGAATCTAAATATATGTGTTATTATTTATTCTTCCATTGTGTGATTATTTGTTGGGGGCTAGGACACCTCCTTTGGGGATTCTCCTACCTTGCATTGCATCATATGTTAACATTCTAAATAGAATTTAATGATTTTAGTGATGAAGTGTTGTGACTTTTCAAAAGGATTATAACTATGAACTTTGTGACTTTTGAAAGGATTCATATGATGAAAGGTTGTGACTCTTAGAAAAGAAGAAATGTGAAAAAGTATATTTTTTCCTTTCCTTATAATTAAAAAATGAATAATTTTGGAAAGTAAATATAAAGTTGAGATAATCTAGAACAAATAATTCATTAAAGGGCTAGCTAAGGATAAAGCCACATGGATGAAGAAAAGAAGAAGGTAAGAAAGGTATGTTTATGGATTATATTTATTTACTTATGTTTATGAATTTATTTATATTAATGAATCATACTTGTGGCTAATATTATATTAACATATGGGGCTAGCACCATGGATATTAATAAGACTCGAAGCATGGAGCATGTGAGATATTAAGATCTCCATTTTTCACCATGGTCGAGAATCAATATTGAAGTATGGAGCATGGAGATATTATGATCTCCATTATTTTCCATGGACCATAATCAATGTGCTAGAATATTCTGATGTTGTCAACATATGCATGTGTGAGTAGCCTTGGATAGATGATGCCCAACCAAGAACAATTGTAAGGGTTGCACTCTTGGGAAGATAGTGAGGTAGTTATGAGATAGGAAGCCTAACTTGGAGAAGTCCTTAAGTTTGGGATTAACTTAGAGGATAGAATAATACAGCTAGTTTTGTTATTGTTGTGATTAGAACCATTATTTCGCAAAAATTACAAGTCCCAAACTAACCCTAATAGTGGGGACATTACACTTGGGTTAGCAGACCTAAAGCGAGGAAATAGAAAGAAAGAAAACACAAAAACAAAAATGGGAACCTTGGCTAAATGTGTAAAAAAAGAATGATGACCTTAAATACTTAAATAATTTCAAATTTTGCCCATTGTAGGTATATGGAAAGCTTTCACTATCTAAATATGTCAAGTTCACAACATTAGGTCCAATTACCTCAAGTACTCAGAAAGGATGTTTCCACAATGATTCAAATTTTCCATGACTCCCTTCTCATTTATTTTATCCCACAAAAGGACCTCATCACTAGGCATGAACTTCCTTGGTCTTGCATTCTGAAATAATTTTTTTTCACTCTCATCTGATAATCAATGATTCTATCCAACATTTTATTCCTCTCTTCCTCTAGTTTTGTCAAGTACATAATCCTCTTCTCTAAAGATGATTAGGAAAAGGAATCTTCAACTATTTTTTGTAGTTTTTCAATTGTGAGATTTAAAGGTGGAGAAACTTGTTCATAAATCTCATATACTAGTTCAAATGTAGACATACTATTGCCCTCTTAGGAGAAATCATGACCACCCAAGGCACTTTATATAGTTTCTTATGCTAATACTTACCATTATTGATCACCAATTTTTTCATGATTGAGACCAATTTTGTGTTACTGAACTTGCCTTGACCATTACTTTGCGAAAAATAATCTAAAATGTGTGCTAGTTGTGTTTTTGCCATATAGATAAGCATCTTCAAACAGACTGCACCATAGAAACAATTCCGAAGAATTTAATAAGATATGGAAGAGGAAGAGAAATGACCTCCACATACTTCTTTGTGAAATTTTTTGAGCAATTTCTTTTTTTGAGCTTCATCTATACACCTTAGGTAAGTCCCAACTATCCCTCCTTTGTGCAAGATGCCTTGAGCAATAACATACTTCATAGCCTTTAGCCAAAAAACTCTTCTCTCTTTAAGTGTCATTTGTTCTAGACAATTGTCATATGTTAGGTATATGATACCTTGGAAAACCATGAGTTAGTAATACTTACCAACATTATTTGTGGAAATTCCCCCACTTTAGTTGTAAGGACAATGTTCTCAAAAATTAAGTTGCATAGGCCCTTTCCTATTAATGATTTTGTCTTCTGTATATCAATGTCATACCCTTGTAGCTTAACCAAACAAGTAGCTCTTTTATTTAATCCCACGTTTTGTTGAGTCAAGATACTTTTCATAATAGTTTTAGGTTCATAAACAATAGAGTGAGAATGTAGGATATAATACTTCAACTATTAAAATGCCTCCACGACAACAAAGGCTTGCCTTTCAATGAGTGGATATTTCAACTAATTTTTTTCAAAGGCACACTCATAAATGCAATACGTGATATTGCCTTGATTATCTATCTATGTTAAGACCTGATAGTGCATCCTTAGAGGCATAATAGTAAATGATGAAGTCTCTTTTAAAATTAGGAGTCACCAACATAGGAGCTAGAGCAATAGATTCCTTAATTTCCTCAAATGCTTTCTTCTCATCTCCATTCCACCTAAATAATTATTTTTCACTCATCGTATTCAATATTTCTTGGTAAGTTCCACAAAATTTTGCATGAAAGGTCAAAGGAAATTTACTTGGCCAAAAAAAGATTTGACACTCATTCTATTCATTGGAAGACCCAACTATTAGATAGCCTTTACTCTCTAAGGATCTATCTAAATTCCGTTCCTTGACATGACATTCCGTATAAATTTTCCCTTCTCAACAAAGAAAACTAACTTTTTAGGATTTAGGGATATCCCATCTTCTCTACACCTCTATAACACAATAAATATATCTTTGAAGTAATATTTTCTCCTCTTAGAAAACATAGTCAAGTCATCAAGATAAATAACAATGATTCTATCTCTCAGAGCCTAGAAAGAGGAATTCATGGTTCATTGAAATGTAGCATGAGTGTTGATGAGGCCAAGAGGAATCCTATTGTTAGAAAATGTACCCCAGGGAGTTATAAAAGCCATTTTGTGTTTATCTACCTCTGCTACACTTATTTGGTTGTAACCTAATAAACCATCAAGTGTTAACATCATTTCTACTCATGCAACCTTTTGAAGTAAATGTTCCATTGTAGGGAATGCATAATTATATTTGAGACTAGCTTGATTCATATTGCATAAGTCCACATAGATGCTTATTTCTCCATTTTTCTTTTGTACTAGGACTATATTAGCCACACAAGTAGAGTAGTGGATTGGGTAAATAACTTGTGCCTTGAGAATCCTTGCTACTTCCTTTAGAATAGCTTCAAACACTTTAGAATTTTAATTTCTCATCTTTTACCTAAAAGGGATAGCATCCAATTTCAATAGAATAGAGTGTTTGTACTCTCCATTCCTAGAAAAAATGTCAAAACCAGCATAACCCCAAGCGGAGACATCTTTAAAATCAATTAATAATGATTTAAGCTTGTCTTTTTCCTCTGAAGAACATATTATTCCAATAAAAATTCATTTAGGATCATCACTGCTCCTGGTAGGGATCTTATCATATTCTCTGTTTACTTCAAGGTCTAGGCCATTTTTTGGTACAAAACCTTCACTCTTTTGTGAAAATATATATTCAAGGGAAACCAACACACAAGGAATTTTTTTTCCTTTCAATTGAACTATCTCCAATTCATTAGAGGGATATAAGAGATCTTCACTTAGTGTTTTTGAAGAACCTTCAAAATAAGAATCAACAAAACATCCTATAGAGGCCATGAACTATTTTATCTATTTATCATCATCAAAGACCTACCAATGACTTACATTATTAGGCACACTAGGATGATAAATCATCTCAATCATCTATTGCTTCTAATCAAATTTTGGATGTAGAAGGAGTAATGAAGTTGATACCACTATAGAATCTACTTGATAATTATCGCTCCTAGGGATTTCTTTAATATGAAATGCATCATGGAGCTCAATGTTGTCCCACACTAGGCTTCAATACTATTTTAGCCAGTCATTCTTTACAACATAGGGACCTCAAACCTATTTTACAATAAGTTCAACATCTCCTTTTACAATGAGTGATTTTATCCCTTTCAAATGTGTTTCATACAATCCCAAAAGAAGGGCTTCATACTCAGAATTATTATTGGTGTTAGGGATATCTAACTTGAAAGAATGTTTTGACATGTCTCCTTTAGGGGAAATTAGGACAATGCCTGCTTCTAACGTAGAACTAGAGAAACTTCCTTCAAAATCCATACTCCACATTTATACTTCCTCTAAGTGATTTACCTCCTGTTTAGTATGAATAAAAGAATTACCAAATTGAAATTATTGATGCAAAATATGAGATTTTGAATCATCTGAAAGAAACACTATGTACTTATTTTTCTCCTCAACAATCAAACAGACCTTCTTTCTTTCAAAAGGGATAATTGCTTCAAACTAGTCCATTTTTATATGTCCTTGCAAAAATTTCTACTAAGCAACATTTCATAACTCACCAGTATTTTGGCAACCAAAATGGTTAATTTCAATCTCTTGTCAAGATATATTGCCAAGACTACATGTGCATCCTTTACTTGACGTATTAGAGGCACCTATTTACTATCCATAGAATACATTTTCCATAATTCTTGGTAAGGGTTATTCCTAAAGCCTTGGCAATAAAAGAAGGCATTATATTGTTTAAAGCACTAGAGTCGATAATGCGATTACTGAGTTTCCTTCCATCGAGTAACATGGAAATATAAAAAGGATTAGGTTTCCTATCTTGATTGTCTATCTCGAGAATCATCAGAATTTCAAGATCTACAAGTTGTTCTGGGGTACGCTCACTAGTTGAAATAAGAGTTCTTATTGAATTAGAGGTTTCTTAGATGAGTTGGGAATTATTACATGACTCACCTTTTATAATTTCAACTAGTCTATCTAATTCCTTAGGATTAGAATTTAAGTAGTTAGAAGTAGATATAGTAATAGAAGAGGATTTAAAAAACTAAACTATATCAAAGGAAGCAAGAGAACTTGAATTTACAACACTCATTTTATGAAAAGTGTTTTCAATACCTTTAGGAGTGTCTTTGGTAGACTGAGATGAGTCTTTTACTTTCACACGTGAACTTGGGCCTGCTCCATGAGTAAATTTTGATGTTCTTTGACCTCTTGTCAATATAGAACATGAGCGATCATTTGGGGCTAATAGGACATCTCCACTCTAGTCTAGATCTGATTCATATTCTAGAAAGAAAGCGTGTGAGGTCCTCGCTTCAAGGGCATCCAAATTTTCTTCAGTAGCAATGGACCATGTTGTCCTTCAGTTTCATTCATCTGCAAGTATATTAGCTAATCTGAACATGTTTCACCATCATGATCTATAGTAAGGTGAAAAGAAAACATTACTTCTTTACAAGGGGGAGGTTCAATGTGTAGCTTATTTTGTGGACTAGGTAACTAATAAGCACCCTTTCCCTATGAAGTAGGACAATTATTTCATTTGATCTAATTTTGACATTGATTTGGATAAATACTAGGTCTACCCTATTATCTCTTTAGAGTGATAAAATCATTGACTAAGCTTTGAACTATAGGGTTTGTGCTTGTAGAGGTTTAAGAGGTAGAATTTTGAACATCTCTCCTCCATTTCCCTACAATTATCAAATCATCCTCTAATTCAATGGAAAATATTTGAGTAACAACCAAATCAGCTTGTACATTTCTTTTTGTTTGAAAATAAATATCAGGGGGCATCACTCCTATGAAGAATCCTTTTCAACTCTCAATGTTTGGTCTTGAGGCTACAAGGATTCTTTTTAAAAGCTTTTTGTATTTATCCACAAATTCCTTCATAGGCTCATGCATATATTTTTTAAGTTGAGATAGTTGGATAAGAAGGGAATTTCCATCATTAAGGGTTTTCAAATGTGCTTCAAAAGCATGAATCATGGTATCCCAATTAGTTATGGAGGCATGTGTGAGATGATTAAACTAGTTATAAGCAATGTCAATAAAGGTTCGGATAAAGAGACAAACAACAACATCTTAAGTAGTGATGCAGGAGCATCCAGAGGTATAAGGGCAATCCTGTGTCACCCAAAAAAATGTATTTAGACTTAGTTTCTATTTTATGTCTTTGCATTTTTGGATACCCATTTGGCTCAAATAAAGGTTCCAACTCTCATACTTCAACTATCAGTTCATTTAAAAATCCCGAAAAAATAGGAGCATGCAATTTGACCATCATTTTGGTGACCTAGAAGGTGTGACTTGGCCAGATGAATGTAATCAAGATTTCGAGCATTCCAGAAAAAGAATCAGGTCAAAAGGCCCCACGGTTTGAAAGTTATTGCAATTTTTCGGGTTTTGGAGACCCCCTAAGAATGCTTCAGAGTCAAGTTTGGGGCATTAAATGGCCTCGAAAAGGGTCGAAAAATGGGGGACAAGCCAAGATAGTCCATAGGGCTATAGAGCGCTTCGAGAGCTTTCCGAAAATGTAAACGGTTTGTCAATCGGAGTTACGGTTCAAAAGTTATGCCTCCCGGAAGTTCGGCTACCGTTTCTGGATTCTTCTAGAATTGCACCGACTTCTAACGTAGCTTCTAGAACCTTCTATTTTTTCGGTGGATGCCCACTAGCACTTTCTAGAATGTACTCCTAGTCCTTAACCCTCCGGGGTCTATTTAAGGAGGTTTATGGCATTGTAAAAGGCAGTTCGGATTGGAGCTTGAGAGGAGGTGCTAAAAGGAGAAATATTCTCCAGATTTATGCTATTGTAAGCCATAGGGGCATGTTTTGAGTTTATTTTCTCCGCACTGTTTGTACCAGCTTATTTTCTCAGTTAATATAATTTCCCCTTTCTATTGTGTCTATTCTGGTTGTTGGGTTGTGTCCCCATCAAGTGGTATCAGAGCCGGTTTTCCTGAGTGTGTAGACAGAGCGCCGACTGTGAGGCAATTTGCACCAGGACTGTGTGGTTGTGGGTTTGAGTTAGAAGATGCCTCCACGAAGAGAGCGTGGTGGAAGGGCCAGAGCTGTTGATCCTGAGGAGGTTAGAGCCCTCCAGAGACAGGTACAGGCATTGCAAGAGGAGCTTCGTAGAGGAGCAAATATTGCCGCAGATGACAATAGTGAGGATGACAATGAAGAGGAAGTAATGGAAGTTGACGGGGAAGTTCTGAATCCTGTAGAGGAAAGGCTTTTTAGGGCCATTTCTAGGTTTGGGAAAAGACCTACAATTGAAGTGGGTATATTTTCAGGAAATTTGAAACCAGATGAGTTGATCGATTGGATCAATGAACTGGATGAATACTTTGAGTATGAGGATATAAGGAATCCAGATAGGGTTAAGTTTGCAAAGGCCAAACTAAAAGGCCATGCCAAAATCTGGTGGCAAGAGGTTCAACTGGAAAGACTTAGAAGAGGAAAGGAGAAGATCACAAGATGGGATCGCATGGTGGACAAATTGAAGAAGCAGTTCATTCCTGTGGACTATGAGCTTGATCTGTTTAAGAAGATGCATGGGTTAAAGCAAGCAGGAAGATCAGTCCAAGAATATACAGAGGAGTTTTACCGACTCCTGATTAGAGCGGGGCATGCAGAAGCAAATAAGGAGAAGGTTGCTCGTTATATTAGTGGGTTACGACCTAGCATCCAGGAGGAATTAAGTCTGGTAAGAATGACCAGCGTTGAAGAAGCATACCAGTTTGCCCTACGAGTTGAAGAGAAGCTGAGTAAAAGGTTTCAAGGAAGACAAAGAGGGCGTGGTCAAGGAGGAAGGGGAAGCGGTAGATCATCTGGAGGCCGCAATGAAACTCAAAAGAAAAATGAAGATGAGGGTACTAGTAGGAACCAGAGGAATGAGGGTTTCAATCGCTCCCGTGATCAAGATTTTGGAAATCAAAGAGGAAGAGGTAGAGGACGTGGGCAAGGAAGAGGAGGCTTCCGTGGTACCTGTTTCCATTGCAATGAAGAAGGTCATCGTGCCTTTGAATGCCCTCAACGACAAGGAAGGACAGATAGGAGAGCTGAGGGCCAAGCTAGGGTTTCTCATGTGGATGAGGATGCACAATCATCACATTCAGAGGATGCAGAAAGAGGAGAGACCTTGGTAAATGAAAGAGTCCTACTAAGTGGTGAAAATGAACCAGGACAACGAAGGAGCTTGTTCCGTACCAGATGCAAGTGTGAGGATAAATGTTGTGATGTGATCATTGATGGTGGTAGCACTGATAACTTGGTATCCGAAGAGATGGTCTCTAAGCTGAAGCTCAAGAGGGAGAAGCATCCCCAACCATATCGAATTTCTTGGGTAAAAGATGATCATAAGGTCCTGGTAAGTGAACAATGTTTAGTAAAATTCAAAATTGGAAGTTACCATGATGAAGTTCTCTGTGATGTTATTTCGATGGATGTTTGCCATCTATTGTTGGGTAGACCATGGCAGTTTGATAGACATGCAATACATGATGGGCATGCAAACACATACTCTCTGACAAAGGATGGAGTTCGCCACAAATTGAAGCCCATGAAAAAGGAAGGTGAAAAGGTATGTAGCAGTGCTAGGATTTGTCTTGTTGATGGAAGGAAGTTTTTAGATGGCATGAAACATCAGCGCATGTGCTATGCTTTGATTCCTCGAAAAGATAAAGAAGGTAGTAGTGAAATACCATTTGAAGTTTCAGATTTACTAGGAGAATTTGGAGATATTATCTCTGATAATGTTCCAGATGGATTGCCACCAGTAAGGCAAATCAGTCATCAAATAGATTTGATTCCAGGAGCTAGTTTGCCTAACAAGGCTGCTCACAAGATGACTCCTACTGAAACAGAGGAGCTGAATAGACAGGTTCAGGAGCTATTGAGGAAGGGCTTGATTCGAGAGAGCCTGAGTCCATGTGCAGTACCTGCAGTACTTGCACCAAAGAAGGATGGAGAGTGGCGGATGTGTACAGATTCTCGAGCTATAAATAGGATAACCATCAAGTACCGGTTTCCTTTACCAAGGATGGATGATCTTATGGACTGCTTGAGTGGAGCTCAGTACTTCACAAAGATAGATCTGAAGAGTGGCTATCATCAGATACGGATTCGAGAAGGAGATGAGTGGAAAACAGCCTTCAAGACCAAGGAGGGTCTTTATGAGTGGTTAGTCATGCCCTTTGGATTGACGAACGCCCCAAGCACCTTCATGCGGCTCATGAATGAGGTACTTAAGAAGTTCTTGGGAAAATTTGTTATTGTCTATTTGGATGATATTTTAATTTTCAGCAAGACTTTGGAAGAACATTTACTGCATATTCGTAGTGTCTTTGAAAGGCTAAGGGAAGAGAAATTGTTAATTAATCTAAAGAAGTGTGTCTTTGCAAAAAGGGAGTTAGTCTATTTGGGATTTGTTATATCACCTGAAGGTCTCAAAATGGATCCAGAGAAGGTAAAAGCCATCTTGGAATGGCCTACTCCAAGGTCTGCTACTGAGGTAAGATCATTTCATGGTCTGGTTAGTTTTTACAGGAAGTTTATTAAGAATTTCAGTGGCATATGTGCCCCTCTAACTGATACAATAAGAGGGGATAGAAAAGAGTTCAAATGGACTGTAGCAGCTGCGAGAAGTTTTGAATTGCTGAAGAAAAAGGTGACTGAACAGCCTGTGTTGGCACTTCCAGATTTTAGAAAAGTATTCCAGGTGGACTGTGATGCTAGTGGTAGCGCTATTGGGGCTGTATTAAGCCAAGAAGGTAAGCCTATTGCATATTTTAGTGAAAAATTGAATGATGCAAAGAAGAAGTATTCTGTTTATGATCAAGAGTTCTATGCGATAGTTCAGGCCTTAAAGAAATGGAGGCATTATTTATTGCCAAAGGAATTTGTTTTGTATACTGATCATCAGGCATTACAGTACCTAAATAGCCAAGGTAAATTGAATCAGAGGCATATGAAGTGGGTAGAATTCTTGCAGAGTTATACATTTGTGTTAAAGCATAGAAGTGGAAAATCTAACAGGGTTGCAGATGCATTAAGCAGGAGACAATTGTTGCTTACAACAATGCAGGTTGAAGTAGTTGGGTTTGATGAACTCAAGAATTTGTACCCCGAGGATCCTGATTTTGCTGAAGCATGGAAATCTTGTAAAGAACCTGTTGCTGTAGATAGAACCAAGTGGTTAGACTATTTGATTCAGGATGGCATGTTGTTCAAAGGAAGTCAATTGTGCATTCCAAGGAGTTCCATGAGGGAAAATCTGATTAAGGAGAAACACAGTGGAGGGATGGCAGGACATTTTGGTCGGGATAAGACCATTGCCATTCTTAGAGAACATTATTTTTGGCCTCAAATTACACAGGATGTGAAGAAGTTTGTACAGAGTTGCCAGGTTTGTCAAGTTGCCAAGGGGTTTAGTCAAAATACCGGCCTATATCAGCCATTGCCTGTTCCATCAAGGCCATGGGAGGACATAAGTATGGATTTTGTTCTTGGATTGCCAAGGACACAAAGGGGTAATGACTCAATATTTGTGGTGGTTGATAGGTTCTCCAAAATGGCACATTTCATTCCATGCCATAAAACTCATGATGCTGTCCATATTGCAGACTTGTTTTTCAAAGAGGTGGTAAGACTACATGGTCTTCCAAGGAGTATAGTTTCTGACCGAGATACTAAATTTGTGGGATATTTCTGGAGGACATTGTGGAAGAAGTTGAGAACAGACTTGAAATTCAGTTCCACGCATCACCCACAGACTGATGGCCAAACAGAAGTGGTAAATAGAAGTCTGGGCAATTTGCTGAGATGTTTAGTTGGAGATAAGCCTAAGGGATGGGATTTGATTCTACCACAGGCAGAGTTTGCTTATAATAACTCTGTAAATAGGAGTACTGGAAAATCACCATTTCAAATTGTATATGGAAATAGCCCAAGGACTGCACCAGAATTGATAAAGATAGAACAAGGGGAGAGAACAAGTGCTGAAGCTGAGGAATTTGCTGAACACATCAAGCGTCTACATGAGGAGGTTCAAGCACACATTATCAAGATGAATCAAGAGTATAAAGCTAGGGCTGATGCAAGGAGAAGACATAAGGAATTCCAAGTAGGGGATCTTGTCATGGTACACTTACGAAAAGAAAGATTTCCAGTCGGTACTTACAACAAGCTGAAAATGAAGAAATTTGGCCCCTGCAAAATTTTGAAGAAACATAACTCAGGAAATGCATATGAGGTGGAGCTGCCAGATGGTATTCACATTTCTCCCATTTTCAACATTGCAGATTTGACAGAGTATCATGATGATGGTGCTGATGAGGAGCTGGTTTTAGAGCCATGTCCAATTCCTGCTTCTAAGAAGGAGGAGATAGAAGACATTCTAGATCATCGTGTGGGTAGGAGTACCAGAAACAGGCAGTATGAAGAGTATTTGGTCAAATGGAAAGGACGACCGATCGAAGACTCAACTTGGATTTCAGCAGCTGAGGTTTCCCATTTGGGATTTCCTCTACCATCCATAAAGTGACAGGGTCACTTTTCAATCTACCCTGGGTGTCTGATGCAGGAGCATCCAGAGGTATAAGGGCAATCCTGTGTCACCCAAAAAAATGTACTTAGACTTAGTTTCTATTTTATGTCTTTGCATTTTTGGATACCCATTTGGCTCAAATAAAGGTTCCAACTCTCATACTTCAACTATCAGTTCATTTAAAAATCCCGGAAAAATAGGAGCATGCAATTTGACCATCATTTTGGTGACCTAGAAGGTGTGACTTGGCCAGATGAATGTAATCAAGATTTCGAGCATTCCAGAAAAAGAATCAGGTCAAAAGGCCCCACGGTTTGAAAGTTATTGCAATTTTTCGAGTTTTGGAGACCCCCTAAGAATGCTTCAGAGTCAAGTTTGGGGCATTAAATGGCCTCGAAAAGGGTTGAAAAATGGGGGACGAGCAAATCTTGTCCATAGGGCTATAGAGCGCTTTGAGAGCTTTCCGAAAATGTAAACGGTTCGTCAATCGGAGTTACGGTTCAAAAGTTATGCCTCCCGGAAGTTCGGCTACCGTTTCTGGATTCTTCTAGAATTGCACCGACTTCTAACGTAGCTTCCGGAACCTTCTATTTTGTCGGTGGATGCCCACTAGCACTTTCTAGAATGTACTCCTAGTCCTTAACCCTCCGGGGTCTATTTAAGGAGGTTTATGGCATTGTAAAAGGCAGTTCGGATTGGAGCTTGAGAGGAGGTGCTAAAAGGAGAAATATTCTCCAGATTTATGCTATTGTAAGCCATAGGGGCATGTTTTGAGTTTATTTTCTCTGCACTATTTGTACCAGCTTATTTTCTCAGTTAATATAATTTCCCCTTTCTATTGTGTCTATTCTGGTTGTTGGGTTGTGTCCCCATCAAGTAGGGACATTCACAATCCTGCAAGCCACTTTGAAAGAGCTTAGATGATCTTTAGCTAAAATTTTACCATCTCCACTAAATTTGGCCAAGAAATCTTTAGCACCCTTGGGCATAGCTCGAAGGTTTGCTCTGAGTTGGAGAGGTCCATTTTGTTGACCCCAGAAAGCCATATGTGGATTGATGACGTTCAAAGGTTGAGCATTTATGAAGGAGGGAACTAAAGTAATAGATATATCATTGGCTTGTAAAACAAGAGATGGTTGTGTTGAAGGTGGTGGAGATGTAGGCCTGCTAATTGATCGAACTTTATTTTTCCTTCTTTTATTATGATTAGGTTTGAAATTGATTAACTTAAAAGCTTCAAAGTCATCATCAATTAGGCCTTTATCTCTTAGTATATGTTCTTTTAGCCACCTTTTTCAACCTTTCTTATTTAATTTCTTGCCAGTTCTTGGGCTCACCTCTCTACCACAATAGCTTCTTGAACCACAAGAAAACCTCTCACTCTTTCACCAATTTCTTCTCCTCTTTCTAAAACTCAAGCAACTTGTGCATACTGTTGATTACTTACTCTTTCTTTCCAAGATACTTCATTTCGATCTAATATGATATCATCCTAAGTATTGTTAAAACCAATATTAGGCTATGAAATAGGGAAAATATCATAATGTGGGAGTACCATATTAGAGAATTGTACTAATTATTTATTTGTGAACAACTAGATCTTGTTTGCTTGACTCCTAGTAGAGTTGCCAAAATATGTTGGTAAATAGATTTTTCTTTTAACAACAAATAACCAAAAGTCTCTATTCGAAAATTCATAAGACAAATACAATCTTAAAACAGTTGGGGATACCTAATTTCTTTGATTCCTCTCTATCTTTTAGTAAGGTTCAACTCCCTTATTAGATATTCAATGAAAACACTCTCTTAAATAAGGATTACTTTTAACTATAAATTAATAAGGCTTCCCATTTATTCCTGGATACAGGGAAAAAGAACTAAACATTAACTAAACAAAACAAGAAATGGATGAAATAGAGAGAACAAATTGTTTCTCTATCAATTTCTTATTGAAAAGAGATATGAAACAAATAGACTATCTACGACATACAAAATATAAGTATCCAACATCAGAAAAGGATCCAAGAATTTAGTGTTAATTCAATCGTTCCCCAATAAAGAAACATCCAAAGCATATAATCTTTACACACACACACACACACACACACACACACACACACACACAAAAAGGATCTTTTTCATTGAAAAAAAATCTTGTTGTTGTATCATGCTAGAAAAATAAAACATTTGCATAGCAACTAAAACTAGATTAAAGTTCACAAAGTGATATCCATAAAAAACTACCAACTCCAAACACTACTAAGTTTCTATCTTAAATAAAGTAATGTCTGAGAATCTCCATCAAAATTTGAGTCTCAAACAATTTCAAATTAGTTAAAATAACCAAGATTTCAATGGGTACACAAACCCCATAAGTAACTAATTTAGAACTTAACTTGAAAAGAACATAAAGAAAGGATTCCCTAAAGAGAATCATCATCGTGCTTCTTCAATAACTCTCCTTCTTCTTCATTGTCATCACTAGAAGAATATCCCTAGGCAAGCTTCCAACTCTATATGCACCTATTAATTCTAACATGGCATTCTTGTTTGCACTTTCTATCCAATTATGGATGACAGAAATTATGGCCTTCCCCTTCCTTAGGTCATTCATCAGCTATTGATTTTTGTGTTCATTGGGATCGAATGTGGGTTGAGACAAAATTATACCTTTAATTTCCACTTTTCAATGTCATCCTTCTATGATTGCATGATAATTTTTCTCATGGATGATTCTACCCAATGTACCTTCATCTCCTGATTGAGCACTCCCAAATTAGTGTGAGTAATCTCAAAATTATTCAAATCTAGCACACCTATATCATCTTTTTGGTTATAAGTGGCCATCACAATAATGTCGTTTCCTATTTCATGGTCAAGCATCATCCTAGTTGATCTCTTAGTTCTTTTGGATTCTGAGGCTCTAGTAGTATATTTACTCACAATATCATTGACAAGAAAGAAAATTGGAGCTAGGCTCCTATTTTTGTTAATTGAGGCCACCAACCAATTCAGTGTGGAATTAGAAACTTTTTGAGCTTCATTTCCTTTAACTAGAGTTTTTAAATTTTCTATCCCATGAGGAGAGGTTCCCACAGTCATCTAAAACCATTGAATATTACCAATGAATATACCACTCGTATCCTTGCTAGGTTCAACATCAACCTGAATAGATTCACTAGACCCAATAGGCGTTGTCATCTTGGTCATGCTTTTAGACTGAGCTTTTTGCACTAGGGGAGGATTATTTCTTTGAATCTTGTTAATCTTTGTTGATCTTCTACTACCTACAAATTTGGAATGAACATTAGAACATGAATCAGCTGATTTTCTAGCATACTGGGTCTTTTTCATTATTAACCAAGAATTTGTTCTCTCAAGCATGGTCTTTGTTCTTTCAAGAATATTTTCATTTTCCTTATAATCCCAGTTTATAATAGCTTTTCTAGAATTCTAAAACTCAATTATTTGAGAAACTATTAAATCTGCATTGTCTTCTTTAATATTAGAGTCATCTATATCCAAATCTAAATGGAAGACCTTAGTTTGAGAGACGGTGAGCCTACTATTATCTCTCCTCCAAACCTCTGGTTCATTTGCATAGTCCTCACAAACATCTTCAATATTAGGGATTTGACAAAACTTCACCTAGGATTCAAAGAAGCTTCAGATATCATTTTTCTATCAAAGTCTTTCCTAGCATGATATGACCCAAGATGAAATTTTATTAAATCTACCATTATGCATGTAGCATTCTCCATACTTGTAGAGGTTAGTTCATCTAGTTTGAGTGGAAAATTTACATTAGAAGCTTCATTAGTAGAAAACTTATTTATGACTGATATTAATTGTCAAGATGCCTCTGCCAAAATGAAACAATCAAGGGAAACTCTAGGGAGTCTTAAAGCTTCCTCATCAAAACAACCTATCCTCATATAAGTGAACTTGGGAAATTGCATATAAATGTTACCAAAAGTTTCAACAAATTTCTGAAATTCAGAAGAGAATCTATTGTGAGGAGAACTTTTCATTCAAAAAATAATAATTGTGAGAAAATGTCATGAACCTTCTTGACCTTTTTCAAGACTTTTTCTCTATGTAAAACATGATAGTAGTTATATATAGTGATCTTTTGTGCCCAGGTTTCATGAGGTAGATACTACAAAATCTTGAGTATTGGCTAGCACACATGTTATGTATGAAGACATATAGAAAACCTTCTTCATTCTTAAAGATCCTCTAAGATGGTTTTTAAGAGATCTAGCAATCAGTTTGGCCTAGTATAAGAATTGAAACCCTTTCAAAATAATCTAAATATTAAAATGCATTCATTCTTCAAAAGAAGACACATCCAGAGAACCAAAAATTTGGTGTAACAAGACCATGACATCAACAATCTATGAGGTCATTTGACTTTTCTTGAGAATTTTTGGTAACCTAGAGCCAACTTTGTAAGAAGTTTCAATCCACCTCTTTGCAATAATATTTCTATAAATATTGTACTTTTTAAAGAATCTAGCTAGTGATAAAGTAGGAGTCAAATCTTCAAATTCTTGCTCTTCAAGATGAAACAACTTGGACACTATTTCCCTGGAGATATTTAGCAGTATACTTCTATCCTTCCTCAAAATATTTCCACTGGGCATATCATACATGTCAATACACTCTTGAATAAATTATGGACATGAGTATGTGAGTGAGAAGGTAGAGGCCATAAGGATATTAGTAGCCAGGACTTTGGTAGAAAAGAGCTCTACAAGTTTCTCACACAACCTTTCTGTTACTCCTCCTAGGTTAATTCCTTAAAAATTTTTGTCTAATACAATAGGAAACTTACTAAAAAAGCTATGAGTATTACTAAAAATGTGTAGAGTGGAATTAATGATTTATAATTCATTCCCTTTGCTTAAAAATTAAAGAAGAAAAACATAACATTTTCTGCTAACAGGTGAAAGAAAAAGAGTTAAAGAAAACAAGACTTACCTGAAAAGTAGAAACAATGACAACTATGAAAGATGGTTCTCCTTCCTCAGATTCCTACTACTGACATATAACCAACTAAAGAAATTGTTCTTTTGGAAAAGAGAAATCTTACTCATAAACACTTCACAACAAACATAGGGCATTAGTCATGGGAAGGGCACAATGAATTATAGGTGTTGTAGGAAATAGAGGATGGGACAACATGGCATCTATCATCAAATATAAAGTGAGTAACTTAAATTATATGTTGCTTCTGCATGTGCCAAATTTCCACTCTTTCCCTTTATAAATAAATCTAGGCATCCTATTAAATGATTGCCTTACTTTAGTTTACTACCTCTTCATAAATGATGAAGTCACACATGACTTTTTTAGACTCGATGAAGTATCCAACTGTAGTGTGTCTTCAAAGAATTGAACTCAGTGACATGTAAGGTTGGGGTCCACCAATGATATTGCATGAATACTAAAAATGAGTTGAAGTGATGAACCTTTTGAACTTGTTTCAAATGGCACAAGAGGTTTGAGAGGTTCAAGAGTTATTAAAGAAAATCAAGTCTTTGGACATGAACTCAATCGCTATTTTTACAAAGGAAAAATGAGAATTAGACTTGGTCAACAATAGGCTTTGAGGGAAGGAATGGGCAAGATTCACGGATGGACAATAGAAAAAAGGGGGATTCAACCTCAAATTGTATTTGACAGTTGGTAGAACCAATGGTTAAAAATAACCATTTAAAAATAGGAGTGAAGCAAAAATAAAGAATAAAAATGGCGATTCTAAAAAATCCTAAACTAACACTACAACTACTAGCTCTACTCACAAATTCTCTCCTTTAAACTCTCCCATGTTGAACTAAATAATCGTCCAAGACTCCACAAGACCCCCTTACTTATATCCAACAAAGTGACAAGTCCACCTAGTAAGTCACACATTAAATAGATGCTTACATTAAATACATATATGAGCCACAAGTTTGCCTACAACAAATATTAAATACCAAATTCCTTAGGAGGCTTCCAACATGCATTAAATAAACATAGAGAAAATAATAAAGACCAAAGTATGTTAACAAAAACTCCTATGAACACTCCATGTCATGATTGAATTCCTCACAAATTAAATGCACTATGTTAATTGATTAAATTTGCAAGAACTCTATTCAACAAGCCCAAACTATCGAGCTTAAGCTACCACTTGCCAATCATTATTGACCTCCTTTTAAGTGTCAAGAAATATAGTATAAGCTGAGAAAAAGTCCAGATGCTAAGAAATCCTTCAACAAACAAGCTCCTTAGCCAACACTACATAGATTTGGCTATTGGGCATTTTTTTTGCACGAGGTCAACGGCAAGAATCCATAGTGTAATTCCTCTCTTGAAAAGCAAATCTTTTTAAGGATCTGCTCCAAGGTTCAGTGTTTGTCTTGCGACGTACCAAATTTTTTTCAGTAGAAGATAAATGTGAATGTTCATGAGGAGGCCTTTGCTGGTTCCAAAAACTCTTTTTACCTTGGAATCAAGTAAAATCTATTTGTCATCTCAAAAATATCACACCAAAAGAATAATGTTTTTGTATTTTCTATTTTTCAATGAATGCAACTCTAACAATGCAACTAGTATGATGTCCTAATCTAATTGGGGGGGGGTGTTAGCAAAGAAAATAACAATACTAAAAGAAAATAACATGAAATCAAATAACTTGAAAGTGAAATTCCTAAATGGACATAAGCTACAGAACACAACACGCTGCGAGTTAAACCTTCGAAGAAATCGATAGGAAACTAATGAAAATAGGAGCAGCGCTTCCTAGAATCCATTGATGTAATCATCGGTGAGAATCTTTAACAAATCAAATGATGTTTCACTCTTTATCAAATTGAAATGCCACAGAAAGTGTGCTCATACGAGATTAAAAGCTATGTAGACACAATCGGGTGATCTCTTCTCAAGCTCATTACGTCAACGAAATTCATATATCTGTAGCAAACACTAGAACTAAAAGATTTCACAACTAGAAACAATGCAATAAACCTTTGGCTCAATCACAATCTCATGAATGAAATCCATGAAACAATGACACATCCAGGCAAGAATAACTACACTCTGAATGCTAGCACCAAAAGCATAACTTTATTGCATAATAATGGCGGCCCTTTTTACATTTTACAATGGGGTATTTATAAGAAATTCTCTCCTCAATTTGTGTTGAGAGTGAGAGATATCTTGATGCAATAAAATGTTTTTTAACAATAAAAACAAACTAAATATATACAAACTATCAATCTAACTAGTGCTTAGAGGGACTCCATCCATATTTTATTCATTAATTAGATGCATAAACCCTTTACAAGTCAAAAAAAAATGAAAGCATGAGAGAGAAAGTAGGAGAAAGCCATCAGTTAGAGTAGAAGTGCATGGAGACACCAAGAATAAAAGTTGGCCCTTCACTTGATGTGTGTTGGAGTTAACTTGCCATCAAAATGTGCTCTCAATGCATGGAAAGTGATATTTTAGGAACTGGCAGTCAACTGTTAGCACACCTCTGAATTGTGGAGCTACATGAAAATGTGGAGTTGCAAAGCTGTGGACCTGTAGACCTATGGACCTATGGAGCTGCGGACCTGTGGACTTACGAAGCTGCAGACCTCAATCCATCAAAAAATCAAAGTTCTCATTTTTAAAACGATTTCTAGGTTTTTCTCAAATGAGGTTTTAGATCACTTTTTGTATATGCTCCATGCTCCTTTCTGATGATTTACACCCTCTTTATAGCCAATTACTTTCATAAACGTGCACTCCTTTTGCTTCTTCAATCAAAAATCTCAAGGCACCTGCGTTGGATCTTGTCCCCAATAGCTGCATAAGATGAGGAACCTGATTTTCTTGATGTGTCCAACCTCTGTATCTTTGACCTTTGTCTTCTCTCCACCTGTCCAATCCTTTCCAACAAGAAACCAAGTGATCTAAATTATCCAAGATGATCAAACATTCACAACTTTTTCATATTTTTTCACAAATTTTCTAGGCATTTTTAAATGACCTTTTCAGAGGTCTTTTGCTCAAAATTTCAAGTTGAAACTTTCATTGGTCCCTAAAATTAGGCAACCAAAGGCTCACTATTTTAGGGAATGAAATTAGATCTTCAGTTCTTCTTTCCAATAGTGTAAGCAGTTCTGAATTCTGAGGCCTGAGTTAAAAGTTATGATCTCGACAAGTTGATGCAACTTTTACCTACAAAAGAAGCAAGCATTAGTCCTTAGAGTTAACAATGCATAGCAAAAAAACACTAGCCATTCAAAAAAAACTGGAGGCGAATCTTGAAATCTGGCTAAGTCTGAAATTTTGAAGCCATGAAATTTTGCTAAGTTTGGATTCCTGAAGTCCTAAAATTTGGCTAAGTTTGGATTTTTGAAGCCCTGAAATTTTCTAAAATCTTTACCTTATCTCCGGGAGGTTTGAAACCTATATCAAAAGATTCGTCGCATATATTAAAATATATCTTAAGTATAAGTTGACGTATATTCAACTTAAACAATATATTTTAAACCCCTCTCATGACTATTCAAACAAAATTGAAGGTAAAAAAAAAATCTTAACAAGCACACAAGGCCCTTAGGAGCACGTGACATGAATGCGCATGATGCAAGAACCGCGAAGGCACATGTGCGAGTGTGAGGCATGGAGGAGTGTGCTTGAGAACTGAGTCATGGATGTGCACGCGTGCGAGCGCGACTCATGGAGGAGCACACTCGACAGCCGAGGCGCAGATGAGCGTGGGAGACACAAGCGTGGGATGCAAGCATGGGATGCGGAGGCACGCCGCACATGCGAGTGCAAGCGTAGGATGTGGAGGTGTGTCACGCGCATGTGCACGAGATGCGGAGGTGCACCATGCGAGTGCACACGCGAGCCGCAAAGGCACATCGCGTGCGTAGCACAAATGTGCTTGCTCTTTCAAAAAATTTATTTTATTTTTTAATTTTTTAATTTTTTAATTTCTAATTTTTTATTTATTATTATTATTTTTAAATTTTTAAAAAAAAAATTTTGTAAATTTTTTTTCTCTTTTTGTGATTTTCAATTTTTTTTTTAAATTTTTTTTTCAATTTTCAATTTTTTTGTGATTTTCAATTTTTTGATTTTTTTGTGATTTTTGGACTCAACTTTCAAACAAAAATTCTTCTCTTGACTCGAATTGTGAGCTCGGGAGTCAAAAAAAGTAAGGGGTCCCCATTCTTAGTGAGGAATGAGGCATGTGTTGTGGACAACACAAAAAATAGCCCCAACAAGAAGAAGAAATGACCAAGGCATTTCTTCATTAGAAAACATTCCTCCGGCGTGTGTCAAACACCAACCAAGTTTCGAACATCCCAAGCATCTTTTGGATGACTTCTCAGTCAAAATCTCAAAACTCGAAACCTCCCAACTTAGTGTGTGCATTGTGTATTCATTCCTTTTAATGTGTCAAGCTATAGTTAATTAGAGTTTTCTAAGAATTCAAAACAATTTTCCACTCCTCCCAGCTCATTCATTTAGAATCTCTACGAATACTCTTTATCAATCAATTGCTTGACCATATGAGAGAATTAGTTCGGGGGCTCTTGGCGGGATGTCAAGTTATTTTAATTTATGGCCTTTTGCATAATTACTCCATATCATTTAAAATGTTACTTTTGATGAAACAGTACTTTTGAATACAAGACACTTTATTTTGCAATGTATCTTTAGCCATTTCAAATTTTTAGAATCCTTCAGACTTAACACTGCCTTTCTCTTCTTCTTCTTCTTCTTTTTTTTTCTTTTTTTTTTGAATTTTGTATCCTGACTATGCTTAGACTATGTAGTAAGAACATAAGTGTCATTTCTTGGAGTCGATCTCTTATGAAGATCTCTTGCATTCTTCTTTTAGAACTTTTGAGGAAACTCTCACGCTAAACAATGATCTTAGTAACCTTTCGAGGAGACCCCTTCTACTTGAACCAGTTAGAGTTTGGATCATTTCTCATCATCTTCGACTTGAAATTGAACAACACCTAACACAATCAAATCTTTAAATTTGCGTAGTGTTGAGAACTTGTTGGTCGAGACTTTTGATTTCCAGACTGAAAGTCCCCTATTTCCACAAGAAATGTTGGTTGCTTGGTTGGTATTTGACACACAATCATCCAAATGTTTTGACAAAGAAATACCTCTTCTTGAAATCAAAACCAAAGAGTGGTTAGTAAAATCTTGAGAAACATCTCAAGTACACCTTACCCCTGAGACTGACAGAACTTTTAAAGAAAACACACGACTAAAAGCAAGACAAACAACAAAACCCAAAAAATATGTGACTCAAAGCAAACTAACACCTAACTAGATAGACTAAAAAAAACTTAAGAAAAACAAAAACTTATCTACAAAAATTCTTGAATAATAAGAATGTGGGGTAGTTGTCAATATATTTCTCATTACGTGCAATTGTAATGAACCACCCCATATAGTTCTCCAAAATGCTAACTTGTCTTTGTACTCAGAAAAATAAAGTCTAGACAATCTTGGTTCAAATTCAGGGCACACATCACACAAAATTAGAAGTTCTGGTAACTTTTTATGGCCATGATTAATCCACAAACAAGTTCTCTTACCTTTAGCATCATAGTCAAATTGAAAATCATCAAACTGAGAGAGATAATGGAAAGATATTACCTGACCCAGCAAGTCCCCCACCATAGGGGTACACTCACACATTGTAATTTCTCCTTCTGGTGGTCTCATCTCATGGTACACCACTTCATGTGCACATGGAGACACCTTAGGTTCTGCTCTAGGCTCCCTTAGACTAGGGAACTCAATTCCTAGCATCCCTTTTGAATTACAGGATTCATTACCATCATTGACCAAGATGTTTTCTACCTCATATTCCAAAGAAGCTTGTTCAAAATCATACTTTCCCTCATTCAATCTCCCAAGCTAACAAGAAATTGGGGCAAATTTCTTCTGAATGGAACCCAAATGGATGGATCCTACATGACTCAGTTATTGCATGGTTTGATATATGTGTAGAATATCCACAAATAGATATTTCCTCAGTCAAACTTGAGACCAAATTGAACACTCTATCCATTTCTTCTAATGACAAATCTTGTTTTGAGGGAGATATCTTATATTTATCCAATGGGGAATCAATATCACAGTACAAAGAATTGGTATCTTCTTCTTGATGACTTTCTGATTCAAAAATCTCACCAACTTCAGGATCTTTTGCATTTCCATCACCTTTTTCAACTTGATGAAATTTTGGAACTTCAAAATTTCTTGTGTCCTGAAGATCTCTTGGAATATCCACACTTCTTGTGAAATCAACACTTGGAATAATTTCTTCATTGAATGGGAATGCAAACTCCTCTTGACCATCTTCATCATTTAGTCCTCCTATAGATTCATTATATGATTCAAACATCATTTCACTAAATTGCAAAGGTTGTTTCTCCATGATATGATTCAAACCCATTTTTACTTGGACTCATTCTTGTAATATGATTATTCTCATTGTTGATGTTCCTGTAAAGGTTAAAATTCCCACTTTGATTTTGAGAATAACTATTTTGGGTAGAAAGTTGTCTTGGATGATTAACTTGGTCTCTTGAAGAATTCAACTTTATTCTCACAAGTTCATTGGATGAAAGAGACATCATCTCCTTCATGGCCTTAAGCTCTCTAGCCATATTGCTTTCTACTTCCATGGATGCAATTGCCTTTTTCTCAAAGAAAGCGATCTTTTGAGACCCATATCCAGAATATGTAATTGTTGGCATTGGAGTAGCAGTACCTTGACTTGTGAATATAACAGCCTCTTTGAAAACCTTTTCAATGGTATCAATGTCTCTAGGTGGGAGCCTTCTTAGAAAAATAGAAGTTAATGAATCCATCATTCTAAAATAGACCTAGATGGTAGCCTCCTATGGTACAATGTATGGAAACTCCATTCTTTGATACATCCTATAGGAGAGATAATTAAACTGTGAAATACTCTCATGGGGATCCCTCTTAATCAAGATGAACTGATGGTATAGAAGAGTTGGATCAACATAGATCTTGAATTGTTCTAGAAACTTGCTCTCAAAGGAGTTTCAATCCATTATTGATGTTGGTGGCAAATTGAGGTACCAATTGAACTCCATTTCCCCCAGAGTGTAAGGAAAAAGGTGGCATACCACATCCATATGTTAAATTTGGTTTTGATTACAATTCTCTTTGAAAATTTTTATATGATCTTCTGCTATTTGTGATTCTCCATAGATGAACCATGGGCAAAAATTTTCAGGAGTTTTGGGCAAGTCATGTAATGGTCCAGTTAGGTTCAAAGGTGAACTTTGGGCATTGAAAAAAGACATGGTGCATAATGACAAAAATGTGTGAAGTGGAATGTACAGAGAATGATGATGATGAAATGTATAATGTGAAAGGGTGGAGTTCTTGGCATCCCTTTATCACTATGATGCTTATGAAAGTGAGTGAGTTGTAGGAACTTGTGTTTATTTTGGAAAAGTGTACCTCTGGAGAAACACACTTTCTCAAAATAGTGCACCACAAAATTTTGCGGAGTTGCGGATCTATGGAGCTACGGTCTATGGAGCTGTGGACTTGCAGATCTGCAGAGTTGCAGATCTGTGAACATGCAGACCTGCTCACCTGAATTTTTGAAAACTCAAAAAAAATTTGAACTTGTGCGAAGTGCAGATTATTGCAAGAGTGCAAAACTTTCAAAACTTTATCAAATCTTTCTTGTTTCCAATAATAGGTTCTTTGTAGGCCCTCCTTCTAGCACCATTTCTATTGGACATTCGTTTTGCATGAGGTCAATGGTAGGAATCCATACTATAATTCCTCTCTTGAAAAGAAAATCTTTTTAAGGATCCGCTCCAAGGTTCAGTGTTTGTCTTGCGACATACTAAAATCTGCTTAGTAGAAGATAAATGTGAATGTTCACGAGGATGCCTTTGCTGGTTCCAAAAACTCTTTTTACCTTGGAATCAAGTAAAATCTATTTGTTGTCTCAAAAATATCACACCAAAAGAACAATATTTTTGTATTTTCTATTTTTCAATGAATGCAACTCTAACAATGCAGCTAGTATGAGGTCCTAATCTAATAGGGGGGGAGGGGGGGGGGGGGGGGAGGATTAGTAAAGAAAATAACCATACTGAGAGAAAATAATGTGAAATCAAATAACTTGAAAGTGAAATTCCTAAACAGACATAAGCTACAGAACACAACATGCTGCGAGTTAAACCTTTGAAGAAATCGATCGAAAACCAATGAAAAGAGGAGCAATCCTTCCTTAAATCCACTGATGCAATCGTCGATGAGAATCTTTAACAAATCAAATGATGTTTCACTCTTCATCAAATCGCAAGGCCACGAAAAGTGTGCTCATACGAGATAAAAAGCTATGTAAACACAATTGGGTGATCTCTTCTCAAGCTTGTTAAATCAACAGAATTCATATATCTATAGCAAATAGCAAAACTAAAAGATCGCACAACTAGAAACAATGCAATAAACCTTTGGCTCAATCACAATCTCATGAAGGAAATTCATAAAAGAATGAAACATCTAGGCAAGAATAACTACACTCTGAATGCTAGCACCAAAAGCATAATTTTATTGCATACTAACGACGACGCTTTTTATATTTTACAATGGGGTATTTATAAGAAATCATCTCCGCAATTTGTATTGAGAGTGAGAGATATCTTGATGCAATAAAATTTTTTTTAACAATAAAAACATACTAAATATATAAAAACTATAAATCTAACTAGTGCTTAGAGGGACTCCATCGATATTTTATTCATTAATTGGATGCATGAGCCCTTTACAAGTCAAAAACAATGAAAGCATGAGAGAGAAAGTAGGAGGAAGCCATCAGTCAAAGTAGAAGTGTGTGGAGACACCAAAAATAGAAGGTGGCCCTTCACTTGATGTGTGTCGGAGTTAACTTGCCATCAAAATGTGCTCCCAATGCATGGAAAGTGATATTTTAGGAACTGGCAGTCAACTGTCAGTGCACCTCTGAATTGTAGAGCTACATGAAAATGTAGAGCTATGAAACTACGGATTTGCAGAGCTATGGACCTGCAGAGCTGCGAACCTCAGACCTACCGAGCTGCAGACCACAATTCGCCAAAAAATCAAAGTTGTCATTTTTGAAAACAATTTTTGGGTTTTCCTCAAATGAGGTTTTAGATCACTTTTTGTATACGCTCTATGCTCCTTTTTGATGATTTACACCCTCTTTATAGCCAATTACTTTCATAAACTTGCACTCCCTCTGCTTCTTCAATCAAAAATCTCAAGGCACCTGCGTTGGATCTTGTCCCCAATAGCTGCATAAGATGAGGAACCTAATTTGCTTTATGTGTCCAACCTCTGTATCTTTGACCTTTGTCTTCTCTCCACCTGTCCAATCCTTCCTGGTGAGAAACCAAGTGATCCAGATTATCCAAGATGATCAAATGTTTGCAACTTTTTCATATTTTTTCACAAATTTTCTAGGCATTTTTAAATGACCTTTTTGGAGGTCTTCTACTCAAAATTTCAAGTTGAAACTTTTATCGGTCCCTAAAATTGGGCAGCAAAAGGCTCGCTATTTTAGGGAGTGAAATAAGATCTTCAGTTCTTCTTTCCAATGGTGTAAGTGGTTCTAAATTTTGAAGCCCGAGTTAAAAGTTATGATCTCGACAAATTGAGGATGCAATATTTACCTAAAAAAGAAGCATGCATTAGTCCTTAGAGTTAACAATGCATAGCAAAAACACACTAGCCATTCAAACAAAACTAGAGGTGAGTCTTGAAATCTGTCTAAGTCTAAAATTTTGAAGCCCTGAAATTTGGTTAAGTTTGGATTCCTGAAGTCCTGAAATTTGGCTAGAAGTCTGGATTTGTGAAGCCCTGAAATTTTTTAAAATCTTTACCTCATCTCTGGGAGGTTTGAAACCCATCTCAAAAGATTAGTCGCATATATTAAAATATATCTTAAGTATAAGTTGACGTATATTACACTTATACTTAAACAATATATTTTAAACCCCTCTCATGACTATTTGGAAAAAATTGAAGGTAAAAAAAGAATCTTGATAAGCACACAAGGCCCTTAGGAGCACGCGACGTGAATGACCATGACGCACGAACCGCGGAGGTGCATGTGTGAGCATGAGGCACAGAGGAGCATGCTCGAGCATCGAGGCACAGATGTGCACACGCAAGATGCAAGCACAAGATGCAAAGGTGCGCCGCGAGTGCAAGTGCAAGCACAAGATGCAGAGGTGCATCACGCGCATGCGCACGAGATGCAGAGGCATGCTGCGCGAGCCGCGGAGGCACACCGCGCGCGCGACATGAATGTGTGCAGCGCAAATGTGCTTGCTCTTTCAAAAACTTTATTTTATTTTTAAATTTTTTTATTTTTTTATTTTTTATTTATTTATTTATTTTTTTAAATTTAAAAAAAAAAATTTCTCTTTTTGTGATTTTCAATTTTTTTTTTTTTTTTGATTTTTGGACTCAACTTTCAAACAAAAATTCTTCTCCGAACTCGAATTGTTAGTCCAGGAGTCAAAAAAAGTAGGGGGTCCCCATTCCTAGTGAGGAATGGGGCGTGTGATGTGGACACCACAACACTGCCCAATAATGACTGAGCACCAGTCCTTCTCCAACCAAGTTCTCCATGTCCATAGTCTAACCACTTAACTTTGTAGGGTTGTCACTAGCCTAGGATGCTCCTACATCAGATATCTTGCATATCCATACAATCATACTACCAAGGTCTACCAAGCAATATGTGACAACTAATCATGACCACAACATCACATAATACTTGATCCTTATAATGCTCAATATGAAAATCAACAAGACATTGCTCCCTCTTCTAAAGCATGTTCATCTTGTAACCAACCAATCCTAAAAGGAGAAGGATGTATCACTCTCTTCAAACTAAGTTTATTAACGATATCCTCTACAACTAGGTGATCCATACTATTACTACCTAGATACCACATTTTTAGATTTTACCAGTAGACTTATAATGAGTTGTAAAAAAATCTCTCCTTTGAAAAGGTTCTAGTGCCTTCTTACCAAACAACACTTGTCAAACCAACACATTATCCCCTCACTAATCAGGTTCATTGACATGGTCTTAAACTTCATTCACCATAGTAGAAAATCATGTGTCAATAATGTGATTATAATTGAGAATAGTTGAAGGAAGCATTCCCTAATTTCTTTTCAAAATGAAAAACTTGGTAGGAGGAACTTGAGTATTGGTAGCCAAGTTGAGTTGGAGGATTTTGAGAGGGTTAGAGATCAACATAGAAAAGAACCCTATGGAGTGCCAAAGAAAGATGTAATGAAGAAGAGATGGAAGAAGGGAAATAGTGTACAAATTGAAGACTTGGAGGATATGTACATGAGAAGCCATTTCAAATTTATATTGTGAATCCTAGAAGATGTTCTCTCAAGTAATAAGAACATATTTTCACATAGTTGAGGTAATACATAAACATAGACTAGATATGTTAAGTCATGGTGAACATGGTACAACTAGCAGGGATACTAGTTTAGAGCCTACAAGTAAGGGTCACAAATTTTTATTAGATCAAGAAGTTTTATCGATTCACAAAAAATCTCATACTAGTTAGGATCAACACACTATAAAGAGTTGTATGATCCCATGATTGAAGATATTGGAAAATAATTATCATTGACAAATTAAAATAATTAGAATAAAGTGCATCAAACACTTCATATCTATAGAACCATTCATGATCACAATGTCAAAAATAGCAAACAAACTATAATTACACTCACCACAAAAATAATCAACTTAACACTTCAACTTAAATATTAATTTCATTAAAAAACAAAATAGTCTACAATAAGAAAGAAAGATAGCTCATGAGAGAACTCTTTTAATCTGCCAACTTCATCACCTCACTCATGTATTCTCCACCTCCCCTCCCTTTCAAGAAAAGAAAATCTCCATCTTTTTGTTGCCCATCACCTACCATCCTCTTCCCCTCACTATATAATACAAAAATGCAAAATCCATTCTTTGAAATGGAAAACTTAGTTATGTCTCAACCAAACCAAGAAAGAACAATTTACTATTTCAAATAGAAGACAAATTTACATTAAAAATAATATTGAAAACTAGTGTTGCTCAAAATCTATGTATAGCAAATGCCTCTTTAGAGGATTGGAAATTTGAAATTTTCTCTTTCCATTTACTTTCCAAGTAGTGTGTAGTCCAACAACATATCCCAAATATTTTAGAAAATATATTATTTGAAGACTACAATCTCTTAAAACTTTTCTCAAAGCAATTACTCCATACTAATAAAGATATAATAAAAGAACTATTATTAGCAAGTCAAGTGACATGAGAGACTCAATTTCCTAGTGTTTGAGATGGTCATAACATTAGACTTTATAATCGTCAAGATCCTTTTCACTAATTTGGCATATTTCCTCTCATTTTCCACAATTATTAGAAATTCAAAATAAATTACAGCCAGGACTTAATCTATACTATATTGCATGTCCATCAATTTGACTTGTATTTGTATTTGATTTCCATGTTTTCTCTCCTCGGCTCCACCCTTTTCATTTGGTTCTTTACCAAAAAACAAGACATTTAGCTCATTGTCTAGCATTCATTTCATATGAAAAACAAAAGATTCCCCACCTACTACCAAATTTTTTCATACATAACAACGCCAAAAAGGTCTCGCTAAATCTAGCAAAAATTTAAGACAAGTCATAATCAGGTCACCAAATTGCCCATGGATCATTAATTGATCAAAGTATATTTAAATGTTGATTCTCTTGTATTCGTATAGTTTTTAATATGTTAGTTATTATTTCAATATAATGTTCTAATATTAATCGCTGACTTAATTCTATTTTTTAAATAGTGTAAATATTATTATAAATCTATTATTTGATGTGCTCATCAAAAGTTTTACAAAAATGTATAAATTAAATTTAGAGTGATTGGAGTAGAAAGAAATGATATAAAATTTTAAGAGTGGATGTAAATATTGTTACTTTATACAATCTTATATAACCTTTTAAGAAAATCACTAGATTATATCATAAAATGATAGCTCTTAATAAAAATTTCTATTTCAAAACAAAATCTACCTTCATCTACCTTCATTAAAAGATTGTTTCTACAACTTATATAATATTTTTTTGTATTTTGCAACCATATAGCTATGATAGATCATAATAAACTAAATCTAAAATGAAATTACTAAGAAATAAATTTAGACAAACTAATATTAAGTCAATAATATTTATTAAATTTAATTATATTAAGTCTATAATATTTATTAAATTTAATTATGTATTTTTAGATTGATATTTATTGATCCAATTATTATGTGTACTGGTGTATTAGGAAAATATATTTGGAAGCATAGAAATGTTGTAACAAGGTTCACTTTATCGACATCAACAATAATATGTACATCGCAACTAATATGATAGACACACTTGGAACTCCCCATCTTTAAGATACTCATATCTTTATAAACTTGATAGTAGTCAAAACTTCTTTTTGTTTGACTAAAATAGTTCCTCCTATGTTCTAGTTTCACTACAATTAGTTGTGATTTGATTTTTACTATAATCCATTCTCATGCTTCACTGCTCGGCCAACACCATCTTTAATTAAGTTGATAATATCATCAGTCAAACAAAAGCATGAAAAAACAACTCGCAAACAATTTCATATATTTTAAACTCTAACTTGATAGTAAAATAAGATTTTGTTGGCTATCAAATATTTTTTTTGATAAAGAATAAAAGATTTTCGGTCCACCTCCTAATCTCTTCCATAGGAAATAATAGTAAGAGGCTAGTGGCTATGGGTCAACTTAAATACAATGTTTTTTTATCGAAGTTTGTTGTATTTTCTTTAAAGATAATTTTCAAATATTCCTAAGAATTGAATTAATTTTCAAATATTCTTAAGAATTGAATATCTTAAAGAAGGGGAGTTCCAAGTGTCAACAAAAATTTAATGTGGATATATTAAAATGGTATAATGGAAGTCACCTCATTAGCCTTCACAAGAATACATGTGTCAAAATTGAGAAGCATAGATAACATTCCTTGGCTACTTGATTGAATGACAAAAAGAAATTGTTCTATTAAAAAGGTTCTAGATACACTAATTTTGAGAAAATATGATTGATGGGCATGAAGCCAGCCTATGACTAATGACAGATTTGGAGAAGCCTATGGGCATTAAGGATAAAGTAAGTTTATTAGATGTTACAATCCCCTGTAAGTTTATGATAATATTTTAAGTATATTTTGTGAAGCAGCCTATCAGGAAAATATTTTAAGTATATTTTGTGAAGTAGCATATCAGTATTTTATGTAGGAAACAAATCAAATTCAAAAATAGAGTATTCATGAAAAGTTTGAGAAATTGGTTTGGGACTTTAAAGTAGGAGTCTATTTTCTGACTTCATGTCATTTATTTAATGAAAAGGAGGAATTTTATTTTCCCTCTTCTCAAATAGTTAAAACATGGAAATTTCTTATGTTTCAATTGATCACTGAGAAGAACTGTCAGAGTTATGAAACACCTTCTTGAGTATGTGTCGATAGCTATGCTACTAGGAAATTAATTTTTGCAATTTCTACATGAAAAGGAATGTGGCAAGACATGAATTCTCTCCATGATTTGCAATACTTCGACTAGTTATGTGGAGAATATTAGCTAAAATTAAATGGAATGATACAAAAAAAAAAACTCACACTATAACAATTTGTACCTTGTCATGTTCCTAAATCCTATTACAATTTGTGAAAAAAAAAATTTCTATTATTTTTGTTCTAAGAATTTGACATTATAGACTATGGTATTCGCTTCATAAGCATATCGTGTATCTATTGTTCTTCTACCTATCAAAGATTAAGTTTTCAATAGAATGGATATTTAATTGAATTATTTTATAAAATAAACATAAAAATTATTTGAAAATTTAGAGGTGGTGCACAATGAGTGAAAAATAGAAGGTGAAGAGCCCTTTAAGTAAAAGGAAAGACACTCATCTTGTAGGAAATGGGAGAGGGGTGCTCATTATTTCTCTTTACATTTTTTATATTTCCTTTTTTTGGATTAACTATACGCTATTTTATTTTTATGTTAGGCTAACCATTTAATTACAACAATATAATAGTTTCGTTCAAACAATGATACATATTTTCAATGATTTTTTTTTTTTAAATGACAATTTTTGTATATAGTCCATGCAATAATAGATAAATCCTAATCATGATATGGAATTTTAAGTGGTCTCACTCTGACTTTGCATGGATTAGCAAGGGGATAAATCATAAGAGGTAAGACTATACACAACACCCCATAATTCTTCAAATCAAATCTCTACTAGCTTGTGAACTTTAGACAAATCCTACTTGGTGATCAATGATGATTCAATATACAAGACCTATGGTCTTGAATATTTAATTTGTTAAGCCTACATGATAATGATTATTGATTATATTTCCATGAGTTATTTGACTTATTAGTACTTTAATATTTTCCTATGTTCTCTAAAATAAATACTAGGAAATGACTGCACTCACCTAATTAACTCTAAAATATGTGTATGCTCAATCAGGTATATGTTTTACTATCAATGAAATGTCAATTTCTTTATAGGAAATTTTTTGGTAAGTTTCATTTCTAAAAGTTGAGTGTTGAATGAGGTAGGAACAAGAAAAAAGAAATGATAACCTTATGGATGCAAGCATAGCCATGCCACCATCAAGTCCCTAGTCACCAAAGTTGTAAGAGGTAGTAGTTTTAGGCAATAGAAAACTTAACTCAAGATAAAACTTACCATTTAAAATGAAAATATGTTTTTCCTATTCATATGTCCCAATTAAGGATAGTAGCATGCAAGAACTACCAAAAGAGAACCAAGTACCATAAAGGGTGATCATGATTATTATGGGGGCATTTTGGTATGAGAAAATTCTTTCATCATCAAAATGAAAGCACATATGGTGCAGGTCAAAATGATGATCATTACATTTTTCTTGTAATTTTATTCCTCCCTTTATATGTTATATTCTCCTCTTTTTTCTCCATTTTCTCTATTCAAGATAGAATGAATCTAGGAAATGTACGAAGGAATCCTCAATGATTGCTAAGAATAATGGATTTGATTTCTATAATAGGAAGAAAACTAGGATGCAAAATAGATATTGAAGTTTATGAGTATTTCCTAAAGGTGAGAGAGTAGAGGAATCTAAATTAATGAAAGGATATTAGTACTAAAATGATGGTTAATATTCATGAATAACATTAAAGAGTCTATATTTGGGTCTATGTATCTTGGGATAGAGACAATCTATCTACAACTTCTTCAGGCATAAGATCTATGGCAAAAAATTTCCTTGATATTAATTATGACCCTAATCATAGTCAAGATTTAGATGTAGAGAGTTAGACATATCTAGTTCACACACACACACACACACACACACACACACACTTATAGGTCATTTTGGGATTCCTATTCTTGGGAATTTAGATATGATATTTTAGTGCTCTCAAGATTTATTTCTAGGTGCATTCAAATATCTCTCATTTCCCCTTTTATAAATTATATTTTTAGCTGGAATATATCATGATTACTCTTATTTAGTCTCTTTCAAGGTAAAATTAAAATGGTGAGTCCATTTGTCATGGATGTTATACAAATAAATTATGAAGAGTGTTGAAGTTATGTGACTCATCAAAATAAAATTTAACAAGAGAGCCCCTTTTGTCATCAAAATTATTAATCTAGGGAATTGATATGCCGCAATGGGAATTATATACAAATTATGTTATAGAAATAGTATGTTATATATATATACCCATATACTGAAAGAAGGAAAGGATTAATGACCTTTGTGAGGTCATGTAGCAATGCTCAATGGAGACTTTTCCTAGAAAAAGGGAGATAAAATGCCCCTTTAGTTAAAGTAATTTTATTATTTTTCTCTTACTTTAATTCTTGAGATAATTTTTTATATTAAAGAATGTGGTTTAAAGAGAAGAAATTCTGATAGAAAAACATATATGGATTATATGAAAAGGTTTCTAGACATTGAACTACATGAAATTGCATGCATAAAGGTCAATGGGATGAAGTTACATTAATTGATTCCCTTATTCTTAAGGAGTTAGTTGCATTTGACTTTGGATCCAAACTTTTGTTTTCTAGAATGTTGTCTAATAATCAAAAAATGCATTTTTTCTATACTTTCCACTTGCATGGTGTTGCCTTGAAATTCTAGATCTAATCTTTTTAGTCAGACATTTCATATCATAAAATTTTCTACAACAAGAGCTACATGGGAATATTCTCTAGAATGTTATTTAATAGGGCTATGTGTCTTAGTTGTTTTGTAGAATCCTTTATATTTTATGGTATTATTATATATAATAAATTAGATAGGCATAAGGGTTCATTCATGTGTATTTAAACTAATTTGGAGTAACATATTACAATATTAAAGTGTCACATCCTATAAGAACTAGATTCTACACTAAATCAAGAATTTAGCATTGAAATATATATAGTCACAAAAGTATTTACTCTTATAAGCTTATTTTCTGCTAAATTAATCATGCCAAAATAATAAAATATATTTTCAACCTACTAAATTCATCATACAATAGCTATAATTTTAATGGTCATGGAATAAATGGTAGAAAATAGGAGACATTTTCATGTAGAAATGGTAATGTTCAGTTCGTCTATCGAAAAAAATTCTAGCATTAAATATTGGTAAGCATTAAGTTTCAAATTATAGCTATGGTGGCATCAAGGCATTTATTTTTTCTCAATGGTTTCCCCTCCTCACCAAGTTCAACTCAAAAATATATAGAAAAGACTACGACATAGACCATGTCAACCAAAATAAGAAACATAGAACTATTCAAAGATGATTGAACTTGAGACTGCACAACATCAACCATACAACACTAGTATTTCTCATATTTGGCACTAGAAGACTCCACCCACAACTCATCAATAGAATGGAAGGCATGATACTACATCTAAATGATTGACTAAGAAGAGGAAAGGATGAAGAAACTCATAGATTACTACATAAAGGCCAAAGCGATTCAAGTGACAAGTATAAGTGGAGAATAAAAAATCAACTATGCAAACCAACAAGAAAGAGTTGATTCCAAGCCACAATACCAAAAATTGCCAAAATAGTGAGGTGAGAAGAGAAAACCAAATAATGAACAAGGAAAATGACCATCGAACAAAAACCACCATCTAAAAACTCCACAACCAGAGAGAGCTCCAAACACATAATAGCTTGAGATGAGATAAAGAAAGGTTAAAAGTTGGGTATGCATAGGATCGTGGTCAACCAAACTATGGCCTTAAGTGGAAAAGAAAAACCATCAAATTAGGGTTATGTTAACTTGACACATAATTTTAAATTAATTATGGTCTTTATATCAAAATTTTTTAAGAAAATAATTTATAGGAAACTGAATGTAGTTTTTAAACTACTAGGCCTTATCTGGAGAAAAAATTATTTTATTTGTCAAATTTCTAGATTTTAATGACGCACTACAAAAATTTTAGGGTGAAAATAAAAAGTAGGTGTATGTATGACAACCTTAATAAAACTAAAATGATAATTTGTTTAAATATAATTATAAATATAAAAAGTAGACTCATGTCCTTATATGATGCATTTTTTGGGTATTTTTATTCCAAATAAATAATTAAATATGAAATTTCTATGATAAATTTTTTTAGAATAAAAAAAATCTCATGTTTGACAACCTTAACTAATTGAAATATTTACAAAATTAATAAAAAAAATCTTATACTAGGTGAAACATAGAATGTGACATAACTTTTGGATTTCAAAAATGTTATATTGTTTGAAATTTATAGCTATTTTTCAATCAATGTGTCAATCACCAATTTATAGACATCTTCATTAGAAATTAACTAATAAATACTTATCAAACTCATAATTTGAAACTAATTATATCAATGGAATATTGAGAGTGTTATCAAAAACCCATTTTATTTTCATTAAATTTTGATGAAAAAATATTTTCAAATGGGTACTTGAAGTCCAAATGTTATGGAAACATGTCTCAAAATGTCTTTTGAGTTGACCAAAGAGGTTTGGTGAATACTAAGCCTAATTGGGTACATGAAATGTGGTAGCCAAAAAAAATTCAAAAATTGACAAGGTAGGAAATAATTGTAGATTTTTAAAAAAAAGTTTTAAAATTATTTAAACATTTTTTTCAATTTAAAATATAATGTTATATTTGAATATCATTATTTTTAACTTTTTTAATTTTAAATTATATAAAAAAAATTATTGTTATAATATTATATATGATATTAAATTTGATTACATAGTATATTAGTATTATACTACTATATATTATTATATATTATCTATAATATTATAAATATTATCTATATTATTATTATTATATTAAATATGAATTACTATAATATATATTATTACATGGTATTAGAAATTATCACATAGTATTATATTTTTTACTAAATTAGCCCATGACCCCATTGCACCCATTGCATTGGGACAACTATCCCTAGGTGCCCTGAGGACATAGCGTAATCGATGTTATGGGTCGAATGGGGTTGTAGGCTAGTCAAAGACCTCTTTAAACTCATTTTAACACATCATATATGTCCTAGGACACCTATGAACATATGTTATCATTTAATGGGTCAAAAGGGATCAGAGGTTATCTTGTGATCCCTTTTGACCCATTCAAACAAATGTAATAGGTCCTTAGGTGTCTTACGGCCCCTAATGACATATGTTGTCATTAAATGCATTGAAATGGGTCATAGGTTTTCCTATACCACCTTTTGACCCATTCAAACAAATATAATAGGTCCCTAGGGGTCTTAAGACCTCTAGGGAGACATGTTGTTATCAAATGCATCAAAAGGGGACATAGGTTATCCTATGACCCCTTTCAACCCATTCGAACAAATAAAATAGGTCCCTAGGATTGAAAAGGGTCATGGGATAATATATGACCCCTTTCGATGTATTTGATGACAACATATGTTCCTACAGGTCCTAGGACCCATAGGGACATATCTTTTCATGGAATGTGTTGAAAGGGGTTATGGGTTACCCTATGACCACTTTTGACTCATTCAAACAAATTAAATATGTCCCAAGGGGTCCTAGGACCCTTAGGGACATATGTTGTCATGAAATGCATTGAAAGTGGTCATAGGTTATCATATGACCCCTTTGAACCCAATCAAACAAATGAAATAGGACCCCTTAGGGACATATATTGTCATGAAATGCATCGATAAGGGTCATAGGTTATCCTATGAAAACTTTGGACTCATTTGAACAATTGAAATAGTTCCCTAGGGGTTGACCCTGAAGGACATATATTGTCATCAAATGCATTGAAAGGGATCATTGGAAACCCATTTGAACAAATAAAATAGGCACTGTAGGGGTTCTATGACCACTTGGAGCATATGGTGTCATGAAATACATCGAGAGGGGTCATAGGTTATTATATGACCCCTTTTGAACTATTCGAACAAATGAAATATGTCTCAAGTGATCCCACAATATTCGGTGCCACTTTTGTGGCATGAACAAAATACGAAATAGATGGAAGTTTCCACTTTTTAATTTTTAATTATTCACACAAACATAAGTACTGTCAAGGTTTTCACTAACATAAAAAAGTTACTATTTTCATTTTAAATTTTGCATTTTTTATAAACATATATTTGTGCGAGCATATACAATATGTTCCCATGAACACTATGCTCATGGGAACATATGTTTTTAAAATGACTTTTCTATTTTCTTTAAAAAAAATGAAAAAATGGTGTATTGACTCTCAAAACTACGATCAAATAATCTCATACTATAAATCAATAAATGTCAAATTGTGCTTCTCAGAGCAAGCTTTCCAATGACTATAATTTTAATATGTATTATGTTCATCAAGAATTTCAAAAATGAGTTCAACTCATTATAGGTTTATTATTGATTGAACATCAACTGATTTTGACAACCTAGGAAATTTTTTTAATTAGGTCAATTTTTTTTTGAAAAATCTCCAAGAAACGGGTTATGTAGGTAGCTTTCTATCGAAAAAATAAAAATTGATTTATGATATATTGAGTTCAAGTTACCCTTGTTGAAATGAACATTTGTCAAAATTATGATTGATGTCACTTCAAAACCTCATAAACTATACATTATTCATCCAAATTGAATCAAACCAAATGGATCCTCTAGATATTGATGTTACAAATCCAACATCAAAAGAATTATCTCATTATCATTTGTAGAAAGAAGGTTATGCTTGTCAAGTGGGCTATCCCTCTTTAAAAAAATATATTTTTCATATAAACCACTTTTCAAGGGACAAGAAAAAATTGACTTAAATATTTTTTTTAAAATTAAAATTTATGGTTACAAAGTAGGAGAAAGTTACTAGAAATTACTATTTTACATCATCTTCAAATTATTCATAGTTTTAGTTATATAGTCACATGAGGTTTGTTTAAAAAATGTTAATGTCAATGTCAAAATCGGTCAAAAAGTGGTACCCACTATTGTCAAATCACCCTCCCCCTGAGGGTCCTAGAAACATTATGGACATATGTTGTCATGAAATGCATTGAAATGGATCATAGGTTATCCTATGACCCATTTCATGTAACACCACGCTCGAAAACCCAAAATAAATAAACCTAATATGTTACAAAGTTTACTCAACTTTTTATTTTGAGTTTAAACAACATCAAAGCAACAATAATGTGGAAGCAATATATACATACACATCAAGAACACATAATCAATTACAAATATAGTCTCAATTCCTCAAGGGTTCCTTCATGTTGAGTCACATTTAAGAAGGTTCTATTAATAAGTTTAAGTCTAAATTACAATGTGCATAATCATAAAATGAATAAACACATACATAGTCATATAAAAAAATGCATAAGTACAATGAGTAATATGAAAGCACATATAATGAATAACATCGATTTCACATGTCATAGGGTATGTAAAAATAGATACAAGTACATCAATATACAATACAATATCCCGTAGAATCTCAAAACACATAATATATAGATACATCAAATGGATAGAAGTTTTCAAGATAAGAGTAAGAATGATGATGGTACCATTATATCAAGGAGAATCATGTTGATCAAATAAATAAGATTGACAAATGAGTGTCAACACACTTAACCATTTTCACTATACATGTCGAGTATACAGTGGAAGCTGAGCCATAACTCTAACACATGCTGTGTTACAGATAGTGCTAAGTAGACCAGAAGATAGTAGGTGTCAAGAAGATGAGACCAATATGTGTCAAGTAACTTAGGATCCAACAAGAGCCAAGCATTGCTAAGTTAATAGGAGCCAAGTGATTCAAGAATTAGCAGGAGTCAAGCAATGCAGAAAACTAATAGGTGCCGAGTAATGTAGTAATTCTATAGGAGCCAAGTAACATAGTAAACACAATAGATGCCAAGCAATCGAGAATAGCTGGTTCCGAGCATCAGTATTACTTCATGTACTGAGCAATGTAGGATCAGCATGAAATTTTATGGAATCACAAAGAAAGATGTAAAATAGTTATGCATGACTCATAGTAGGATAAGGAGATAAGATCAAATCCTTCCATCCACCTATGTGATCCTCACGTAGCCAATTAGAAAATTGGAGATTGCATGCAGCCAATGGGTGAATTTCAAGGGTTTGAGCGGGAGAATTTTATCCAAGGATGCATAATGAACCACTAATCTTTATAAGGGAGTCTTGACACCATTGAATAAGTTGTTGGAGAGACTAAGGAAAGGCAGAGCCTATTATTAAGATCATTGCATAACATTGGTGTCAAAGGTTTAATGGAAAAGATGACATTTACACATCTAGTCGATTAGAACAGAACAAGGAACATAATCAACATATTAGATCTAGCAGAGATCAAAGATAGAAGAGCAGATCAAGAGCCTAAGATTAGCATCAGAGATTGCATTAGATCAAGTGTATTATTGTAATATTCTCTCACAATTGTATTAGGAATTTGGAAATCCTATTGAGTTAGGTGGGTTTAACAGCCTTATGTAAGTCCTTTAATAGGGTGGCATTCTGAGTTGAATGTTCTTAAGTTCTCTAACAAGGCACACTCCTAACAGGGTGTAGAAATCCTTTAACAGTGTCACATTTAATAGTGTGTTGTAGCCTTTAACAGGGCTGGCCTTTAACATGGGAAACCATCAGAAATGGTTGAAATCAATTGCTACAATAATTTTGTTGGTATCATCCCCACCCTAGTTTTAGTTTCTTATTCCTGGAGGGTTTCTGGGTCACCAAAATCTCAAGTGTTATGTGGTGATGCATGTTTTTTTCTCGTGATTGTTTAATGTTTATATGCATGCATGTTAATTTGAGTTATATATGTTATTAAGGATTTAAAAGAGAAGAAAAGGCTAGTCTTTCTAATTCACCCCCCTCTCAGAAGCACTCTTCCCATTAAGACATTCCAACAATTGCTATCAGAGCTCAGTTCTCTCAAGAAGAAGCCTAACATCTTGAGGAAAAGATCCAAAGATGGAAGTCTTGAAACTTGGGAAGATCATTCAGAACCAGGTGATAGATGTGCATCTCACTTTACACAAGGTAGAGGAAGCTAGAGAAGAATTAAGAAAATCCTTAAAAAGAAGGAAGGAAATAGCTATAGCCAAAAATATTATTCACTACAAGGAGATCGACACCACACAAGTATTTTCTAAAGGAGATTCCAAAGAATTTGATGCAGCAATAGCAGAACTGATGGATAAAAATAGAGTTCAAGTAGAAGAGATAAGAAATCTTAAGATAGAGCATGAATCATAGGCCATGATGCCATGTGAAGTCACTGAACGAAAGAAAAGAGCAGGTGAGGATAGAGTCATGATGGAAAATGACAAAAGAAATCTTGCAAACAGACTTGAAGAAAAATGTACTGAATTAACAAGGATCTCAAACATGTAGATAGATACATTTTCCCAACTGATGAATCTTCATCATGAACTCAATATGAAATATATTGAGATCTCTACTTTGAGGATACAGAATGAACAACTACAGAATGAATTAAATAGAGAAAAATAAACAACAGAGAATCTCAACAAGTTAAGTGAAACTATCAAGTACTTTGAACAGTTGTTGAAATCCCCAAGATCGACCCATGATACATCAGGACTTGGATACATCAGCACTGAAGTTGGGGAATCATCAAAGAGTGCTAAGAAAAGAAGTGACAAAGGTAAGGATTCTAAACCCACTTGTCATTACTATAATAAAAAGGGGCATACTACTAATGTTTGCAGGAGTAGAAGGATTAATCAGCCAAACACACCCAAAAGTAAGGGTTACTGTCACAACTGTAATAAGAAAGGACACATGACACAAGACTGGATGTCTAAAGTCACAAGGACACAAAGATTTGATGGACATTGCCACAATTTCAAAAAGTATGGACATAGAGCCTTTGAATGCAAATCAAAGCCCATGCAGACACCAAATCAGCATGTAAGGAGGGACAACAATGTACACCATTACAATTGGGACTACAATACAAGACAAAGTTGTCACTATTGTCAAGAGTATGGACATATACCCTAGAACTGCATAACAAAACACTTCAAGGGGAACTATACAAGATGGTTGAACCAAACTACTTGCTTCAGTTTCTTAAAAATTGGACATGTTAGTAGGTATTGTCCAACAAAGGCCAAGGCACCCAAGATTGAACTAAATAAGGGCAAAGAAAAGGTTGATGAGGAGGTACACATAGAAATAGACATAAAGAAGACATGGCAGAAAAAGGATGGACAAAGTACACCCAATGGAAGGGTCACTTCACCCAAGAGGTCAAGTGATCATATCTCATCCAACTGATCACAACATGAGCCTATGGGATTGATACATATAATGAAGTATCATAAATCAGCCCTAAAAAATGATGAAGCACTGCAAAGTATAAATTTGCATGACATAAGATGCTAAGAAAAAACTTGAATGATGATGCTGAGCTATCTTTGGTTGCTAAGTAAAACTGCTTCGGCAGTTGAGTTAAGAAGTCAACTGGAAGCCGAGTAAAAATTGCAGTGGTGGCCGAGTTATTAACAAAGTTAGTATATGCCGAGTGAGAATATTTGTTCAGTGGATGCCAAGTTGGAAAACCTTTGAAAGCTAAGTGATAGGTGACGGTACAAAAATGTATTCAATGCAAGGTTCTTGAGTTGCTTAAAGGTGAAAATCGATTCATTTTGAGCCATTTAAAAAAAGAGCGGTTACCAAGAGAATGATTGAGCAAATTTCAAGCATTCAATTAGCAATTTGCAGTGATTCAGCATCTACCCAAGCAATTTAAGTATTTAACCAGGTATTTCCTTCAAGTGCCAAGTTGTACAATTTGTGAATTTTATTCTATACATCAAACCCTAGTTCGATTAAAGATGATGTCTAGTTCAAAGTCCACTTAAGCAAAAGAGAGACATGTAATTCAGCTTGTTACTAATGAGGTTAAGCAACCTAAATTCACGCCAATCCCAAAAGTTGCATATAAAAAAAATCCCACTAGTTCCCTATCCGCAATCCTTGAAAAATTTGTTATGGTTTAGGATGTGCGAAACTGATGGGAACACAACCCAAGCACAAAATGGACACAACAGGAAAAGGAAAATTGTATTAACTATGAAAATAAGCTAGTACATTCAGTACAGAGAAAATAGTATTCATAACATGCCCTATGGGCTTACAATAACATAAATCTAGAGATAATTTCTCCTTTTAGTACCTCCTCTCAAACTCCACTCCGAACTACCTTTTACAATGCCAGAAATGTCCTTAAATAGACCCTAGAGGGTTAACGACTAGGAATACATTCTAGAAAGTGCTAGTAGGCATCCACCAACCAAGTAGAAGGCTCCAGAAGCCACGTTAGAAGTTGGTGCAAATCTACAAGAATCCAAAAATGGTAATCGAACTTCGGAGAGGCATAACTTTTGAACCGTAGCTCTGATTGATGAACCATTTACATTTTCGAAAAGCTCTAGAAGCGCTCTATAGCCCTATGGATAGGCTCTATTGTCCCCCATTTTTCAACCCTTTTCAAAGTCATTTAATGCCCCTAACCTAACCTTGAAGCATTCTTAGGAGGTCTCCAAAACTCAAAAAATTGCGATAACTTTCAAACTGTCGAGCCTTTTGACCTGATTCTTTTTTTGGAATGCTCTAAATTATGATTACATTCATCTGGCCAATTTACACATCCTAGTTCACCAGAATGATGGCTCAATTACATACTCCTATTTTTTTGGCATTTACACGTATCCCAAAGTGTTCAAATACTCTATCCTAGAACACTGATAATGGAACTGTGAGATTTGGAACCTTCATTTGACCCAAATGGGTATCCAAAAATGAAAACACATGAAACAGAAACTAAGTCTAAGTACATTTTTTTTGGGTGACATAGGAATTCCTTTATACCTCTGGATGCTCCTGTATCAGACACCCAGGGTAGATTAAAAGGTGACCCTATCACTTTATCAATGGTAGAGGAAATCCCAAATGGGAAACCTTAGCTGCTAAAATCCAGATTGAGTCCTCTATCGGTCATCCTTTCCACTTGACCAAATATTCTTCATACTGCCTATTTCTGGTACTTCTACGCACACGATGATCTAGAATGTCTTCTATCTCCTCCTTCTTAGAAGCAAGAATTGGACATTGTTCTAACACCAGCTCCTCATTTGCACCATCATCATGATACTCTGTTAAGTCTGCAATGTTGAAAATAGGAGAAATGTGAACACCATCTGGAAGCTTCGCCTCATATGCATTTCCTGGGTCATGTTTCTTTAGAATTTTATAGGGGCCAAATTTCTTCATTTTCAGCTTGTTGTAAGTACCGGCTGGAAATCTTTCTTTTAATAAGTGCACCATGACTAGATCCCCTACTTGGAATTCCTTATGTCTTCTCCTTTGATCAGCCCTAGCTTTATACTCTTGATTCATCTTGGTAATGTGTGCCTGAACCTCCTCATATAGACGCTTGATATGTTCAGTAAATTCTTCAGCTTGAACACTTGTCCTCTCCCCTTGCTCTATCTTCCTCAATTCTAGTGCAATCCCTGGGCTACTTCCATATTCAATTTGGAATGGTAATTTTTCAGTAGTCCTATTTATAGAGTTATTGTAAGCAAACTCTGCTTGTGATAGAATCAAATCCCATCCGTTGGACTTATCCCCAACTAAACATCTTAGCAAATTGTTCAGACTTCTATTTACCACTTCTGTTTGGCCGTCAGTCTATTGGTGATGTGTGGAACTAAATTTCAAGTATGTTCTCAACTTTTTCCACAATGTCCTCCAGAAATACCCCACAAATTTAGTATCTCCATTAGAAACTATACTCCTTGGAATGCACAATTGGCTGCCCCTGAATAACATACCATCCTGAATCAAATAGTCTAACCACTTTGTTCTATCTATAGCAACAGGCTCTTTACAAGCTTTTCATGCTTCAGCAAAATTCGGATCCTCAGGGTACAAATTCTTGAGTTCATCAAACCCAACTACTTCAACCTGTATTACTATAAGCAACTATTGTCTCCTACTTAGTGCATCTGCAACCCTGTTAGATTTTTCACTTCTATGCTTCAACACAAATGTATAACTCTACAAGAACTCTACCCACTTCATATGGCTCTAATTCAATTTACCTTGGCTATTTAGGTACTGTAATGCCTGATGAGCAGTATAAAAAATAAATTCCTTTGGAAATAAATAACGCGTCCATTTCTTTAAGGCCTGAACTATTGCATAGAACTCTTGATCATAAACAAAATACTTCTTCTTTGCATCATTCAATTTTTCACTAAAATATGCAATAGGCTTACCTTCTTAGCTCAATACAGCCCCAATACAACTACCACTAGCATCACAATCCACCTGGAACACCTTCCTAAAATTTGGAAGTGCCAACACAGGTTGTTCTGTCACCTTCTTCTTCAGCAATTCAAAACTTCTCGTAGCTACTGCAGTCTATTTGAACTCTTTTCTATCCCCTCTTATTGTGTCAGTTAGGGGTGCACATATGGCACTAAATTTCTTAATAAACTTCCTATAAAAACTAACCAGACCTTGAAATGATCTTACCTCAGTAGCAGATCTTGGAGTAGGCCATTCCAAGATGGCTTTTACCTTCTCTGCATCCATTTTGAGAGCTTCAGGTGATATAACAAACCCCAAATACACTAACTCCCTTTTTGCAAAGATACACTTCTTCAAATTAATTAACAATTTCTCTTCTCTTAACCTTTCAAGGACAATATGAATATGCAATAAATGTTCTTCCAAAGTCTTTCTAAAAATTAAAATATCATCCAAATAGACAATAAAATTTTTTTCCAAGAACTTCTTAAGTACCTCATTCATAAGCCGCATGAAGGTGCTTGGGGCGTTTGTCAATATAAAGGGCATGACTAACCACTCATAAAGACCCTCCTTATTCTTAAAGGCTATTTTCCACTCATATCCTTCTCTTATCCATATATGATGATAGCCACTCTTGAGATCTATCTTTGTGATGTACTGACCTCCACTCAAGCAGTCCATAAGATCATCCATCCTTGGCAAAGGAAACCGGTATTTGATGGTTATCCTATTTATAGCTCGAGAATCTTTACAGATCCTCCACTCTCCATCCTTCTTCGGTGTGAGTATTGTAGGTATTGCACATGGACTTAGGCTCTCCCGAATCAAGCCCTTCCTCAACAGCTCTTGAACCTGTCTGTTTAGCTCCTTTGTTTCAGTAGGAGTCATCCTATGAGCAGCCTTGTTAGGAAAACTTGCTCTTGGAATCAGATCTATCTAATGACTGATTTTCCTTACTGGTGGCGATCCTTCTGGAACATTATCAAAGATAATATCTCCAAATTCATCTAGTAAATCTAAAACTTCAACTGGTATTTCACTACTACCTTCTTTATCTTTCCTAAGAATCAAAGCATAGAACATACGCTAATGTTTCATTCCATCTTAAAACTTTCTTCTATCAACAAGACAAATCCTAGCACTGCTACATACCTTTTCACCTTCCTTTTTCATGGGCTTTAGTTTGTGGTGAACTCCATCCTTTGTTAGAGAGTACATTTTTGCATGACCATCATGTACTTCATGTCTATCAAACTACCATGTTCTACCCAACAATAGATGGAAAACATCCATTGGAATAACATCACAGAGAACTTCATCATGGTAACTCCCGATTTTGAATTTCATGAGACATTGTTCACTTACCAGGACCTTATTATCATCTTTTACCCAACCAATCCGATAGGGCTTGGGATGTCTCTCCCTCTTGAGCATCAGCTTAGAGACCATCTCTTTTGATACCAAGTTATCAGTGCTACCACCATCAATGATCACACCACAACATTTATCCTCACACTTGCATCTAGTACAGAACAAACTCCTCCTTTGTCCTAGTTCAATCTCACCACTTATTAGGACCCTTTCATTCACCAAGGTCTCTCCTCTTTCCACATCCTCTGAATTTGATGATTGTGCATGCTCATCCACATGAGCAACCCTAGCTTGGCCCTCAGCTGTCCTATCTGTCCTTCCTTGTCATTGAGGGCATTCAAAGGCACGATGACCTTCTTCGTTGTAATGGAAATAGGTACCACGAAAGCCTCCTCTTCCTTGTCCATGTCCTCTACCTCTTCCTCTCTGATTTCCAAAGTCTTGATCATGGGAGTAGTGGAAACCCTCATTCCTCTGGTTCTTGCTAGTACCCACATGTTCATTTTTCTTTTGGGTCTCATTTTGACCTCCAGATGACCTACCGCTTCCCCTTCCTCATTGAACACACCCTCTTTGTCACCCTTCAAACCACTTATTCAACTTCTCTTCAACTTGTAGGGCAAACTGGTATGCCTCTTCAATGCTGGTCATTCTTACCAAACCTAATTGCTCCTGGATGCTAGGTTGCAACCCATTGATATAACGAGCAACCTTCTCCTTATTTGCTTCTGCATGCCCTACCCTAATCAAAAGTCGATAAAACTCCTCTATATATTCTTAGACTGATCTTCCTGCTTGCTTTAACCCATGCATCTTCTTAAAAAAATCAAGCTCGTAGTCCACAGGAATGAACTGCTTCTTGAATTTGTCCACCATGCGATCCCACCTTGTGATCTTCTCCTTTCCTCTTCTGTTTCTTTCCAATTGAACCTCTTGCCACCAAATTTTTGCATGGCCTTTCAATTTGGCCTTTGCAAGATTAACCCTATCTAGGTCCCTGATATCCTCATACTCAAAGTATTCTTCTAGTTCATTGATCCAATCGATCAACTCACCTAGTTTCAGATTTTTTGAAAATACACCCACATCAATTGTAGGTATTTTCCAAAGTTTAGTAATGGCCCAAAAAAGCCTTTCCTCTGCCTGATTCAGAACTTCCCTATCAAATTCCCCTTCTGCTCCAATTTCTTCTTCTTCATTGTCATCCTCACTATCGTCACCTGTAGCAACATTTCTTCCTCTACGAAGCTCCTCATGCAATTCTTGCACCTGCCTTTGGAGGGCTCTAACCTTCTTAGGATTAATAGCTCTGGCCCTTCCACCACGCTCTCTTTGTGGAGGCATCTTCTTAACTCAAACCGACAACCACACAGTCCTGGTGCAAACTGCCTCACAGTTGGCCCTCTGTCCACACACTTAGGAAAATTAGCTCTGATACCACTTGATGGGAACACAACCCAAGCATAGAATGAACACAATAGGAAAAGAGAAATTGTATTAACAGTAAAAATAAGCTAGTAGCTTCAATACAGAGAAAATAGACATCATAACATTCCCTATGGGCTTACAATAACATAAATTTGGAGATAATTTCTCCTTTTAGTACCTCCTCTCAAACTCCACTCCGAATTGCCCTTTACAATGCTAGAAATGTCCTTAAATAGACCTTGGAGGGTTAAGGACTAGGAATACTTTTTAAAAAGTGCTAGTAGGCTTCCACCAACCAAGTAGAAGGCTCCAGAAGCCACGTTAGAAGTTGGTGCAAATCTAGAAGAATACAAAAATGGTAACCGAACTTTTGGAAGGCATAACTTTTGAACCATAGCTCTGATTGACGAACCGTTTACATTTTCAAAAAGATCTCAAAGCGCTCTATAGCCTTATGGACAGGCTTAGCTTGTCCCCCATTTTTCAACCCTTTTTGAGGTCATTTAATGCACCTACCCTAACTTTGAAGCATTCTTAGGAGGTATCCAAAACTCAAAAAACTGCGATAACTTTCAAACTCTCAGGCCTTTTGACCTGATTCTTTTTCTAGAATGCTCTAAATTACAATTACATTCATCTGGCCAATTTACACCTCCTAATTCACTAGAATGATGGCTCAATTACATAATCCACTTTTTTTGGCATTTACACATATCCCAAGGTGTTCAAATACTCTATCCTAGAACATTGATAGTGGAACTGTGAGAGTTAGTACCTTTATTTGACGCAAATGGGTATCTAGAAATGAAAGCACCTAAAATAGAAACTAAGTCTAAGTACATTTTTTGGGTTACACAAGATTTCCCTTATACCTCTGGATGCTCCTGCATCAGACACCCAGGGTAGATTGAAAAGTGACCCTGTCACTTTATGAATGGTAGAGGAAATCACAAATGGGAAACCTTAGCTGCTGAAATCCAAGTTGAGTCCTATATATGTTGTCCTTTCCACTTGACCAAATACTCTTCATACTGCCTATTTCTGGTACTTCTACCCACACGATGATCTAGAATGTCTTCTATCTCCTCCTTCTTAGAAACAAGAATTGGACATTGCTCTAACACCAGCTCCTCATCTGCACCATCATCATGATACTCTGTTAAGTCTGCAACGTTAAAAATAGGAAAAATTTGAACACCATCGGGCAGCTTCACCTCATATACATTTCTTGAGTCATGTTGATTCAAAATTTTGTAGGGGCCAAATTTCTTCATTTTCAGCTTGTTGTAAGTACCGGCTGGAAATCTTTCTTTTCAAAAGTGCACCATGACTAGATCCCCTACTTTAAATTTCTCAAGTCTTCTCCTTTGATCAGCCCTAGCTTTATACTCTTGATTAATCATGGTAATATGTGCTTGAACCTCCTCATGTAGACACTTGATATGAACAGCAAATTCTTCAGCTTCAGCAGTTGTCCTCTCCCCTTGCTCTATCTTCCTCAATTCTGGTGCAGTCCTTGGGCTACTTCCATATACAATTTGGAATGGTGACTCTCAAGTACTCCTATTTATATAGTTATTGTAAGCAAAATTTTCTTGTGGTAGAATCAAATCCCATCCCTTGGGCTTATCCCCAACTAAACATCTCAGCAAATTGCCCAGACTTCTGTTGACCACTTCTGTTTGGCCGTCACTCTGTGGGTGATGTGTGGAACTGAATTTCAAGTCTGTTCCCAACTTTTTCCACAATATCTTCTAGAAATACGCCACAAATTTAGTATCTTTGTTAGAAACTAAACTCCTTAGAATGCACAATTGGCTGCCCTTGAATAACATACCATCCTGAATCAAATAGTCTAACCACTTGGTTCTATCTACAACAATAGGCTCTTTACAATCTTTCCATGCTTCAAAAAAATTGGGATCCTCAGGGTACAAATTCTTGATTTCAAACCCAACTACTTCAACCTGCATTACTATAAGCAACAACTGTCTCCTACTTAGTGCATCTGTAACCCTGTTAGATTTTCCACTTCTATGCTTCAACACAAATGTATAACTCTGTAAGAACTCTACCCACTTCATATACCTCTAATTCAATGTACGTTAGCTATTTAGGACTTGTAATGCTTGATGATCAATATACAAAACAAATTCCTTTGGCAATAAATAATGCCTTCATTTTTTTAAGGCCTAAACTATTCCATAGAACTCTTGATCATAAATAGAATACTTCTTCTTTGCACCATTCAATTTTTCACTAAAATATGCAATACGCTTACCTTCTTGGCTCAATATAGCCTCAATAGCACTGCCACTGGCATCACAATTCACTTGGAACACCTTTCTAAAATTTGGAAGTGCCAACACAGGTTGTTCTCTCACCTTCTTCTTCAGCAATTCAAAACTTATCGTACCTGTTGTAGTCCATTTGAACTCTTTTCTATCCCCTCTTATTGTGTAAGTTAGGGTTGCACATATGACAATAAAATTCTTAATAAACTTCCTATAAAAACTAACCAGACCATGAAATGATCTTACCTCAGTAGCAGATCTTGGACTAGGTCATTCCAAGATGGCTTTTACCTTCTCTGGATCCATTTTGAGACCTTCAAGTGATATAACAAACCCCAAATAGACTAACTCCCTTTTTGCAAAGATACACTTCTTCAAATTAATTAACAGTTTCTCGTCCCTTAACCTTTCAATGACAATACAAATATGCAATAAACATTCTTCCAAAGTCTTGCTGAAAATTAAAATATCATCCAAATAGACAATAACAAATTTTCCCAAGAACTTCTTAAGTACCTCATTCATAAGCTGCATAAAGGTGCTTGGGGCATTTGTCAATCCAAAGGGCATGACTAACCACTCATAAAGACCCTCCTTGGTCTTGAAGGATATTTTCCAGTCATCTCCTTCTTGTATCCATATCTAATGATAGCCACTCTTGAGATCTATCTTTGTGAAGTAATGAGCTCCATTCAGGCAGTCCATAAGATCATCCATCCTTGGCAAAGGAAACCTGTATTTTATGGTTATTCTATTTATAGCTCGAGAATATATACACATCCTCCACTTTCCATCCTTCTTTGGTGTGAGTACTGCAGGTACTGCACATGGACTTAGGCTCTCCTGAATGAAGCCATTCCTCAACAGCTCCTAAACCTATCTGTTTAGCTCCTCTATTTCAGTAGGAGTCATCCTATGAGCAGCCTTGTTAGGAAAACTTGATCCTAGAATTAGATCTATCTAATGACTAATTTGCCTTACTGGTGGCAATCCTTCTAGAACATTATCAGAGATAATATCTCCAAATTCACCTAGTAAATCTGAAACTTCAAGTGGTATTTCACTACTACCTTCTTTTTCTTTCCTAGGAATGAAAGCATAGCACATACGTTGATGTTTCATTCCATCTAAAAACTTTCTTCTATTAACAAGAAAAATCCTAGCAATGCTACATACCTTTTCACCTTCCTTTTTCATTGGCTTCAGTTTGTGGCAAACTCCATCCTTCGTTAGAGAGTATGTGTTTGCATGACCATCATGTAATACATGTCTATCAAATTGCCATGGTCTGCTCAACAATAGATGGCAAATATCCATTAGAATAACATCACATAGAACTTCATCATGGTAAATCCTAATTTTGAATTTCATGAGACATTGTTCACTTACTAGGACCTTATGATCATCTTTTACCCAAGCAATCCTATACGGCTAGGGATGTCTCTCCCTCTTGAGCTTCAGCTTAGAGACCATCTCTTCTGATACCAAGTTATCAATGCTAACAACATCAATGATCACGTCACAAAATTTATCCTCACACTTGCATTTGGTACGGAACAAACTCCTCCTTTGTCCTAGTTCAACCTCACCACATAGTAAGACCCCTTCATTCACCAAAGTCTCTCCTCTTTCTGCATCCTCTGAATGTGATGATTGTGCATCCTCATCCACATGAGAAACCCTAGCTTGGCCCTCAACTCTCCTATCTGCCCTTCCTTTTTGTTGAGGGCATTCAAAGGCACGATGACCTTCTTCGTTGCAATAGAAAGAGGTACCGTGGAAGCTTCCACTTCCTGTCCACATCCTCTACCTCTTCCTCTCTGATTTCCAAAGTCTTGATCATGGGAGTAGTGTAAACCCTCATTCCTCTAGTTCCTACTAGTACCCACATCTTCATTTTTCTTTTGGGTTTCATTTTGACCTCCAGATGACCTACCGCTTCCCCTTCTTCCTTGACTATGCCCTCTTTGTTTCCCTTCAAACCTCTTTTCAACTTCTCTTCAACTCATAGGGAAAAGTACTATGCATCTTCAATGCTAGTCATTCTTACCAAACTTAATTCCTCCTAGATGTTAGGTTGTAACCCACTGATATAAGGAGCAACCTTCTCTTTATTTGCTTCCGCATACCCTACTCTAATCAAAAGTTGATACAACTCTTTTTAATATTCTTGGACTAATCTTCCTGCTTGCTTTAACCAATGCATCTTCTTAAACAAATCAAGCTCGTAGTCCATAGGAATGAACTAGTTCTTCAATTTGTCCACCATGCGATCCCACCTTGTGATCTTCTCCTTTACTCTTCCGTTTCTTTCTAATTGAACCTCTCGCCACTAGATTTTGGCATGGCCTTTGCAAACTTAACCCTATCTAGGTCCCTGATATCCTCATACTCAAAGTATTCTTCTAGGTCATTGATCCAGTCGATCAACTCATCTGGTTTCAGATTTCCTGAAAATACACCCACATCAATTGTATGTCTTTTTCTAAATTTTGTAATGGCCCTAAAAATCCTTTCCTCTACCTAATTTAGAACTTCTCCACCAAATTCCCCTCCTGGTCCAATTTCTTCTTCTTCATTGTCATCCTCACTGTTGTCACCTACGTGAACATTTGTTCCTCTACGGAGCTCCTCCTACAATGCTTGTACCTACCTTTGGAATGCTCTAACCTCGTCAAGATTAGTAGCTCTGGCCCTTCCACCATGCTCTCTTCATGGAGGCATTTTCTTAACTCAAACCCAGAGACACACAGTCCTGGTGCAAACTACCTCACAGTCAGCACTCTGTGTACACACTCAAGAAACCAGCTATGTTACCACATTATGGGAACACAACCCAAGCAAAAAATAGACACAATAGGTAAAGGGAAATTGTATTAACTGTGAAAATAAGCTAGTACATTTAGTACAGAGAAAATAGACTTCATAACATGCCCTATGGGATTACAATAACATAAATCTAGAGATAATTTCTCCTTTTAGTACCTCCTCTCAAACTCCACTCCGAACTGCATTTTACACTACCAAAAATGTCCTTAAATAGACCCCAGAGGGTTAAGGACTAGGAATACATTCTAGAAAGTGCTAGTAGGCTTCCACCGACCAAGTAGAAGGCTCGAAAAGCCACATTAGAAGTTGGTGCAAATCTAGAAGAATCTAAAAATGGTAACCGAACTTTCAGGAGGCATAACTTTTGAATTGTAGCTCCAATTGACAAACCGTTTACATTTTCGGAAAGCTCTCGAAGTGCTCTACATCTGTATGGATAGGCTTCACTTGTCCCCCATTTTAAAAACCTTTTTGAATTCATTTAATGCCCCTAACCTGACTTTAAAGCATTCTTAGGAGGTCTCCAAAACTCAAAAAATTGCGATAACTTTCAAACCGTCGGGCCTTTTGACCTGATTCTTTTTCTGCAATGCTCTAAATTACAATTTCATTCATCAAGCCAATTTACACCTCCTAGTTCACCAAAATGATGGCTCAATTACATAATCCTATTTTTTTGACATTTACACATATCCCAAGGTGTTCAAATACTCTATCCTAGAACACTGATAGTGGAACTATGAGAGTTGGAACCTTTATTTTACCCAAACGGGTATCCAAAAATGAAAACACATGAAACAAAAACTAAGTCTAAGTACATTTTTTTGGGTGACATAGGATTGCCCTTATACCTATGGATGCTCCTACATCAGGCACCGAAGGTAGATTGAGAAGTGACCCTGTCACCTTATGAATGGTAGAGGAAAACCCAAATGAAAAACCTCAGCTGCTAAAATCCAGGTTGAGTCCTCTATCGGTCATTCTTTCCACTTGAATAAATACTCTTCATAGTGCCTATTTTTGGTACTTCTACCCACACGATGATCTAGAATGTCCTCTATCTCCTCCTTCTTAGAAGGAGGAATTGGACATTGCTCTAACACCAGCTCCTCATCTGCACCATCATCATGATACTCTATTAAGTCTGCAATGTTGAAAATAGGAGAAATGTGAACACCATCTAGAAGCTTCAGCTCATATGCATTTCCTAAGTCATGTTTCTTTAGAATTTTGTAGGGCCCAAATTTCTTCATTTTCAGCTTGTTGTAAGTACCGGCTGGTAATATTTCTTTTCGTAAGTGCACTATGACTAGATCCCCTACTTGGAATTCCTTATGTCTTCTCCTTGGATCAAATCTAGTTTTATACTCTTGATGCATCATGGTAATGTGTGCTTAAACCTCCTCATGTAGATGCTTGATATGTTCAGTAAATTCTTCAGCTTCAGCACTTGTCCTCTCCCCTTAGTCTATCTTCCTCAATTTTGGTGTAGTTCTTGGGCTACTTCCGTATACAATTTGGAATGGTCATTTTCCAGTACTCCTATTTATAGAGTTATTGTAAGAAAACTCTGCTTGTGGTAGAATCAAATCCCATCCCTTAGGCTTATCCCCAACTAAAAATCTGAGCAAATTGCCCAGACTTTTTTTTAATACTTATGTTTGTCTGTCAGTCTGTGGGTGATGTGTGGAACTGAATTTCAAGTCTGTTCTCAACTTTTTCCACAATGCCCTCAAGAAATACACCACAAATTTAGTATCTCTATCAGAAACTATACTCCTTGGAATGCACAATTGGCTGCCCTTGAATAACATACCATCTTGAATAAATAGTCTAACCAATTGGTTCTATCTACAACAACAGGCTCTTTAAAAGCATTCCATGCTTTAGCAAAATTGGGATCCTCAGGTTATAAATTCTAGAGTTCATCAAACCCAACTACTTCAACCTGCATTACTATAAGCAACAACTATCTCCTACTTAGTGCATCTACAACCCTATTAGATTTTCCACTTCTATGCTTCAACACAAATGTATAACTTGGAAAGAACTCTACCCAATTCATATGCCTCTGATTCAATTTACCTTGGCTATTTAGGTACCGTAATGACTAATGATCAGTATACAAAACAAATTCCTTTGGCAATAAATAATGACTCCATTTCTTTAAGGACTGAACTATTGCATAGAACTCTCAATCAGAAACAGAATACTTCTTCTTTGCATCATTCAATTTTTCACTAAAGTATGCAATAGGCTTACCTTCTTGGCTCAATACAGCCCCAATAGCACTACCACTAGCATCACAATCCACCTGGAACACCTTTCTAAAATCTAGAAGTGCCAACACAGGTTGTTCTGTCACCTTCTTCTTTAGCAATTCAAAACTTCTCGCAGCTGCTGCAGTCCATTTGAACTCTTTTCTATCCCCTCTTATTGTGTTAGTTAGGGGTTTATATATGCCACTAAAAGTCTTAATAAATTTCCTATAAAAACTAACCAGATGATGAAATGATCTTACCTCATTAGTAGATCTTGGATTAGGCAATTCCAAGATGGCTTTTACCTTCTCTGGATCCATTTTGAGAGCTTCAGGTGATATAACAAACCCCAAATAGACTAACTCCCTTTATGCAAAGATACACTTCTTCAAATTAATTAACAGTTTCTCGTCCCTTAACCTTTCAAGGACCATTCAAATATGCAATAAATGTTCTTCCAAAGTCTTGCTGAAAATTACTAAATATCATCCAAATAGACAATAACAAATTTTTCCAAGAACTTCTTAAGTACCTCATTCATAAGCCGCATGAAGGTGCTTGGGGCGTTTGTCAATCCAAAGAGCATGACTAACCACTCATAAAGACCCTCCTTGGCCTTGAAGGCTATTTTCCACTCATCTCTTTCTCATATCCATATATGATGATAGCCACTCTTGAGATCTATCTTTGTGAAGTACTGAGCTCCACTCAAGCAGTCCATATGATCATCCATACTTGGCAAAGGAAACCAGTATTTGATGGTTATCCTATTTATAGCTTGAGAATCTGTACACATCCTCCACTCTCCATCCTTCTTTGGTATGAATATTGCAGGTACTACACATGGACTTAGGCTCTCTCGAATCAAGCCCTTCCTCAACAACTCTTGAACCTATCTGTTTAGCTCCTCTATTTCAGTAGGAGTCATCCTATGAGCAGCCTTGCTAGGAAAACTTTCTCTTGGAATCAGATCTATCTGATGAATGATTTTCCTTACTAGTGGCAATCCTTCTGGAACATTATCAGAGATAATATCTCCAAATTCACCTAGTAAATCTGTAACTTCAAGTGGTATTTCAATACTACCTTCTTTATCTTTCCTAGGAATCAAATCATAGCACATACGCTGATGTTTGATTTCATCTAAAAACTTTCTTCTATCAAAAAGACAAATCCTAGCACTGCTACATACCTTTTCACCTTCCTCTTTCATGGGCTTTAGTTTGTGGTGAACTCCATCCTTTATTACAGAGTATGTGTTTGCATGACCATCATGTAATGCATGTCTATCAAACAGCCATGGTCTACCCAACAATAGATGGTAAACATCCATTGGAATAACATCACAGAGAACTTCATCATGGTAACTCCCAATTTTGAACTTCATGAGACATTGTTCACTGACCAGGACCTTATGATCATCTTTTACCCAAGCAATCCGATAGGGGTGGGGATGTCTCTCCCTCTTGAGCTTCATCTTAGAGACCATCTCTTCCAATACCAAGTTATCAGTGCTACAACCATCAATGATATCATGACAACATTTATCCTCACACTTGCATCTGGTATGGAACAAACTCCTCCCTCTTTCTAGTTCAATCTCACCACTTAGTAGGACCCTTTCACTCACCAAAGTCTCTCCTCTTTCTGCATCCTCTGAATGTCATGATTATGCATCCTCATCAACATGAGCAACCCTAGCTTGGCCCTCAGCTCTCCTATCTATCGTTCCTTATCATTGAGGGCATTCAAAGGCACGATGACCTTCTTCATTGCAATGAAAAAAGTTACCATGGAAGCCTCCTCTTCCTTGTCCATGTCCTCTACCTCTTCCTCTCTGATTTCCAAATTCTTTATCACAGGAGCAGTAGAAACCCTCATTCCTCTGGTTCCTGCTAGTACCCACATCTTTATTTTTCTTTTGGGTTTCATTTTGACCTCCAGATGACCTACCGCTTCCCCTTCCTCCTTGACCATGCCCTCTTTGTCTCCCTTTGAACCTCTTATTAAACTTCTCTTCAACTCGTAGGGAAAACTGGTATGCCTCTTCAACCCTGGTCATTCTTACTAGACTTAATTCCTCCTAGATGCTAGGTGGCAACGCACTGATATAACGAGCAACCTTCTTCTTATTTGGTTCTGCATGCCCTGCTCTAATAAAAAGTGGATAACACTCCTCTGTATATTCTTGGACTGATCTTCTTGCTTGCTTTAACCCATGCATCTTCTTAAACAAATCAAGCTCATAGTCCACAGGAATGAACTGCTTCTTCAATTTTTCCAACATGCGATCCCACCTTGTGATCTTCTCCTTTCCTCTTCTATTTCTTTCCAATTGAACCTCTTGCCACCAGATTTTGGCATGGCCTTTCAGTTTTTCCATTGCAAACTTAACCCTATCAGGTTCCCTGATATCCACATACTCAAAGTATTCTTCCAGTTCATTGATCCAGTTAATCAACTCATCTGGTTTCAGGTTTCCTGAAAATACACCAACATCAATTGTAGGTCTTTTTTCAAATTTAGTAATAGCCCTAAAAAGCTTTTCCTCTACCTGATTCAAAACTTCTCAATCAAATTCTCCTGCTAGTTCAATTTCTTCTTCTTCATTGTCATCCTCACTGTCGTCACCTAGAGCAACAATTGTTCCTCTACGGAGCTCCTCCTTCAATGCTTGTACCTTCCTCTGGAGTGCTCTAACTTCCTAGGGATTAATAGCTCTTGCACTTCCACCATGCTCTCTTCATGGAGGCATCTTCTTAACTCAAACCCACAACCACACAGTCCTAGTGCAAACAGCCTCACAGTCAACGCTCTGTCTACACACTAAGGAAAACCAGCTTGATACCACTTGATGGGAACACAACCCAAGCACAAAATAGACACAATAGGAAAAGAGAAATTGTATTAACTATGAAAATAAGCTAGTACATTTAGTACAGAGAAAATAGACTTCATAACATGCCCTATGGGCTTACAATAAGATAAATCTGGAGATAATTTCTCCTTTTAGTACCTCCTCTCAAACTGTACTCCGAACTACCTTTAACATTGCCAGAAATGTCCTTAAATAGATCCCAGAGGGTTAAGGACTAGGAATACATTCTAGAATGTGCTAGTAGGCTTCCAATGACCAAGTAGAAAGCTCCAGAAGCTACGTTAGAAGTTGGTGTAAATATAGAAGAATCCAAAAATGGCAACCGAACTTTTGGAAGGCATAACTTTTAAACTATAGCTCCGATTGAGAAAATGTTTACATTTCTGGAAAGCTCTCGAAGTGCTCTATAGCCCTGTGGATAGGATTTTCTCTTCCCCCATTTTTCAACCATTTTTGAGGTCATTTAATGCCCCTAATTGACTTTGAAGCATTCTTATGAGGTCTCCAAAACATGAAAAACTGCGATAACTTTCAAACCGTCGGGCCTTTTGACATGATTCTTTTTCTAGAATGCTCTAAATTAGAATTACATTCATCTATCCAATTTACACCTCCTAGTTCACCAAAATGATTAATCAATTACATACTCCTATTTTTTTGACATTTACACGTATCCCGAGGTGTTCAAATACTCTATCCTGGAACACTAATAGTGGAGCAATGAGAGTTGGAATCTTTATTTGACCCAAATGGGTATCTAGAAATGAAAATAGGAGAAACAAAAACTAAGTCTAAGTACTTTTTTTTGGGTGACACAGGATTTCCCTTATACCTCTCGATGCTCCTGAATCAAACACCCAGGGTAGATTGAAAAGTGACCCTGTCACTTTATGAATGGTAGACAAAATCCCAAATGGGAAACCTCAGCTGCTAAAATCCAGGTTGAGTCCTCTATTTGCCGTCCTTTCCACTTAACCAAATACTCTTCATACTGCCTGTTTCTGGTACTTCTACCCACATGATGATCTAGAATGTCTTCTATTTCCTCCTTCTTAGAAGCTGGAATTAGACATTGCTCTAACACTAGCTACTCATCTGCACCATCATCATGATACTCTGTTAAGTCTGCAATCTTTCTTTTCGTAAGTGCACCATGACTAGATCCCCTACTTGGAATTCCTTATGTCTTTTGATTTGATCAGCCCTAGCTTTATACTCTTGATTCATCTTGGTAATGTGTGCCTGAACCTCTTCATGTGGACGCTTGATATGTTCAACGAAATCTTCAGCTTCAACACTTGTCCTCTCTCCTTGCTCTATCTTCCTCAATTTTGGTGTAGTCCTTGGGCTACTTCCATATATAATTTGGAATGGTGATTTTCTAGTACTCCTATTTATAGAGTTATTATAAGAAAACTTTGCTTGTGGTAGAATCAAATCCCATCCCTTGGGCTTATCCCCAACTAAACATCTCAGCAAATTACCCAGACTTCTGTTTACCACTTCTGTTTGGCCGTTTAGTCTGTGGGTGATGTGTGGAACTAAATTTCAAGTCTGTTCTCAACTTTTTTCACAATGTCCTCTAGAAATATCCCACAAATTTAGTATCTCTGTCAGAATCTATACTCCCTGGAATGCACAATTAGCTGCCCTTGAATAGCATACCATCCTGAATCAAATAGTCTAACCACTTGGTTCTATCTATAGCAACAGGCTCTTTACAAGCTTTCCATGCTTCAATTAAGTTGAGATCATCAGGGTAAAAATTCTTGAGTTCATCAAACCCATCTACTTCAACCTGCATTACTATAAGCAACAAGTGTCTCCTACTTAGTGCATCTGCAACCCTATTAGATTTTCCACTTCTATGCTTCAACACAAATGTATAACTCTACAAGAACTCTACCCACTTCATATGCCTCTGATTCAATTTACCTTGGCTATTTAGGTATTGTAATGCCTGATGATCAATATACTAAACAAATTCTTTTGGCAATAAATAATTCCTCCATTTCTTTAAGGCCTGAACTATTGCATAGAACTCTTGATCATAAACAGAATACTTCTTCTTTGCATTATTCAATTTTTCACTAAAATATGCAATAGGCTTACCTTCTTGGCTCAATATAGCCCCAATAACACTACCACTAGCATCATAATCCACCTGGAACTCCTTTCTAAAATCTGGAAGTGCCAACACAGGTTGTTTTGTCACCTTCTTCTTCAACAATTCAAAACTTCTCATAGCTGCTCCAGTCCATTTGAACTCTTTTCTATCCCCTCTTATTGTGTCAGTTAGGGGTGCATATATGCCACTAAAATTCTTATTAAACTTCTTGTAAAAACTAACCAGACCATGAAATTATCTTACCTCAATATTAGATCTGGGAGTAGGCCATTCCAAGATGGCTTTTACCTTCTTTGGATCCATTTTGAGACCTTCAAGTGATATAACAAACCCCAAATAGACTAACTCCCTTTTTGCAAAGATACAATTCTTCAAATTAATTAATAGTTTCTCTTCCCTTAACCTTTCAAGGAAAATATGAATATACAATAAATATTCTTCAAAATTCTTGCTAAAAATTAAAATATCATCCAAATAGACAATAACAAATTTTCCCAAGAACTTCTTAAGTACTTCATTCATAAGTCGCATGAAGGTGCTTGGGGAGTTTTTCAATCCAAAGGGCATGAATAACAACTCATAAAGACCCTCCTTGGTCTTGAAGGCTATTTTCCACTCATCTCCTTCTCGTATCCATATCTAATGATAGCCTCTCTTGAGATCTATCTTTGTGAAGTATTGAGCTCCACTCAAGCAGTCCATAAGATCATCCATCCTTGGCAAAGGAAACCGATATTTGATGGTTATCTTATTTATAGCTGAAGAATCTATACACATCCTCCACTCTCCATCCTTCTTTGGTGCCATTATTGTAGGTACTACACATGGACTTAGGCTCTCTCGAATCAAGCCCTTCCTCAATAGCTCCTGAACCTATCTGTTTAGCTCTTCTGTTTCAGTAGGAGTCATCCTATGAGCAACATTCTTAGGAAAACTTGCTCTTGCAATCAGATCTATCTGATGACTGATTTTCCTTACAGGTGGCAATCCTTCTGGAACATTATTAGTGATAATATCTCCAAATTCACCTAGTAAATCTCTAACTTCATGTGGTATTTCACTACTACCATCTTTATCTTTCCTAGGAATCAAAGCATAGCACATACACTGATGTTTCATTCCATCTAAAAACTTTATTCTATCAACAAGACAAATCCTAGCACTGCTACATACCTTTTCACCTTCCTTTTTCATGGGCTTCAGTTTGTGATGAACTCCATCCTTTGTTAGAGAGTAAGTGTTTGCATAACCATCATGTACTGCATGTCTACCAAACTACCATGGTCTACCAAAAAATAGATGGCAAACATCCATTGGAATAACATCACAAAGAACATCATCATGGTAACTCCCAATTTTGAATTTCATGAGACATTGTTTAGTTACCAGGACCTTATGATCATCTTTTCCCGAAGTAATTTGATAGGGCTGGGGATTTCTTTCCCTCTTGAGCTTCAGCTTAGAGACCATCTCTTCTTATACCAAGTTATTAGTGCTACCACCATCAATGACCATGTCACAATATTTATCATCACTCTTGCATTTGTTACGGAACAAACTCTTCCTTTGTCCTGGTTCAATCTCACCACTTAGTAGGACCCTTTCATTCACCAAAGTCTCTCCTCTTTCTGCATCCTCTGAATATAATGATTGTGCATCCTCATCCACATGAGCAACCCTAGCTTGGCCCTCAGCTCTCTTATCTGTCCTTACTTGTTGTTGAGGACATTCAGAGGGGAAATGACCTTTTTCATTGCAATGGAAATAACTACCATGGAAGCCTCCTCTTCCTGGTCCATGTCCTCTACCTCTTTCTCTCTAATTTCCAAAGTCTTGATCATGGGAGCAGTGGAAACCCTCATTCCTCTGGTACCTAGTAGTACCCACGTCTTCATTTTTCTTTTGGGTTTCATTTCATCCTCCAAAGTATCTACTACTTCCCCTTCCTCCTTGACCATGGCCTCTTTGTCTCCCTTCAAACCTCTTATTCAACTTCTCTTCAACTCATAGGGGAAATTGGTATGCCTCTTCAACGTTGGTCATTCTTACTAGACTTAATTCCTCCTGGATGCTAGGTCGCAACCCACTGATATAACGAGCAACCTTCTCCTTATGTGCTTCTGCATGCCCTGATCTAATAAAAAGTTGATAAAAATCCTTTGTATCTTATTGGATTGATCTTCCTGCTTGCTTTAACCCATGCATCTTCCTAAATAAATCAAGCTTGTAGTCCACAGGAATGAACTGCTTATTCAATTTGTCCACCATGCAATCCCACCTTGTGATCTTCTCCTTTCCTCTTCTATTTCTTTCCAATTGAACCTCTTGCAACCAAATTTTGGCATGGCCTTTCAGTTTGGCCTTTGCAAACTTAACCCTATCTTGGCCCTTGATATCCTCATACTCAAAGTACTCTTCGAGTTCATTGATCCAGTCGATCAACTCATCTAGTTTTAGATTTTCTAAAAATACACCCACATCAATTGTAGGTCTTTTTCCAAATTTAGTAATGGCCCTAAAAAGCCTTTCCTCTCCCTAATTCAAAACTTCTCCATCAAATTCCACTTCTAGTCCAATTTCTTTTTCTTCATTGTCATCCTCACTGTCATCACCTGTGGCAACATTTGTTCCTCTACGAGGCTCCTCCTGCAATGCTTGTACCTTCCTCTGGAGCGCTCTAACCTCCATAGGATTAACAACTTTGGACCTTCCACCACACTCTCTTCATGGAGGCATCTTCTTAACTCAAACCCACAACCACACAGTCCTAGTGCAAACTGCCTCACAGTCGGTGCTCTGTCTACACACTCAGGAAAACCAGCTCTGATACCACTTGATGGGAACACAACCCAAGCACAAAATAGACACAACAGCAAAAGGGAAATTGTTTTAACTGTGAAAATAAGCTAGTATGTTTAGTACAGAGAAAATAAACTTCATAACATGCCTTGTGGGCTTACAATAACATAAATTTGGAGAAAACTTCTCCTTTTAGTACCTCCTCTCAAACTCCAATCCGAACTGCCTCTTACAATGGTAGAAATATCCTTAAATAGACCCCGAAGGGTTAAGGACTAGGAATACATTCTAGAAAGTGCTAGTAGGCATCCACTGACCAAGTAGAAAGCTCTAGAAGCCGCGTTAGAAGTTGGTGCAAATCTAGAAGAATCCAAAAACGGTAACCAATCTTTCGTGAGGCATAACTTTTGAACCGTAGCTCCGATTGACGAAGCGTTTACATTTCTGGAAAGCTCTCAAAGTGCTCTATAGCCCTATGGATAGGCTTCACTCTTCCCTCATTTTTCAACCCTTCTTGATGTCATTTAATGCCCCTTGCTAACTTTGAAGCATTCTTAGGAGGTCTCCAAAATATGAAAACTGCGATAACTTTCAAACTGTCGGGCCTTTAGACATGATTCTTTTTTTGGAATGCTCTAAATTACAATTACATTCATCTAGCCAATTTACACCAGCTACTTCACCAAAATGATGGATCAATTAGATAATCCTATTTTTTCAACATTTACACGTATCCCAAGGTGTTCAAATACTCTATCTTGGAACACTGATAGTGGAACTATGATAGTTAGAACCTTTATTTGACCCAAATGGGTATTTAGAAATGAAAACACAATAAACAGAAACTAAGTCTAAGTACTTTTTTTTGGGTGACACAGGATTTCCCTTATACCTCTCGATGCTCCTGCATCAGACACCTAGGGTAGATTGAAAAGTGGCCCTATCACTTTATGAATGGTACAGGAAATCCCAAATGGGAAACCTTAGCTACTAAAGTCGAGGTTGAGTCCTCTATCGGCCATCCTTTCCACTTGACCAAATACTCTTCATACTCCCTGTTTCTAGTACTTCTACCCACACGATGATCTAGAATGTCTTCTATCTCCTCCTTCTTAGAAGCAGGAATTGGACATTTCTCTAACACCAGCTCCTCATCTGCACCATCATCATTATACTCTGTTAAGTCTACAATGTTGAAAATAGGAGAAATGTGAACACCATCTGGAAGCTTCGCCTCATATGCATTTCTTGGGTCATGTTTCTTCAAAATTTTATAGGGGCCAAATTTCTTCATTTTCAGCTTGTTGTAAGTACTAGCCGAAAATCTTTCTTTACGTAAGTGCACCATGACTAGATTCGCTACTTGGAATTCCTTATGTTTTTTCCTTTGGTCAGCCCTAGCTTTATACTCTTGGTGTATCTTGGTAATGTGTGCCTAAACCTCTTCATGTAGATGCTTGATATGTTCAGCAAATTCTTTAGCTACAACACTTGTCCTCTCTCCTTGCTCTATCTTCCTTAATTTTGGTGCAATCTTTGGGCTACTTCTGTATACAATTTGGAATGGTGATTTTTTAGTACAGCTATTTATAGAGTTATTATAAGAAAACTCTACTTGTGGTAGAATCAAATCCCATCCCTTAGGCTTATCCCAAACTAAATATCTCAGCAAATTACCCAGACTTCTGTTTACCAATTCTATTTGGCCGTTTAGTCTGTGGGTGATGTGTGGAACTAAATTTCAAGTCTGTTCTCAACTTTTTCCACAATGTCCTCCAGAAATACCCCACAAATTTAGTATCTCTGTTAGAATCTATACTCCTGGGAATGCACAATTGGCTGCCCTTAAATAACATACCATCCTGAATCAAATAGTCTAACCACTTGGTTCTATCTACAACAACAGGCTCTTTACAAGCTTTCCATGCTTTAGCAAAATTGGGATCCTTAGGGTACAAATTCTTGAGTTCATCAAACCCAACTACTTCAACCTACATTACTATAAGGAAAAATTGTCTCCTACTTAGTGCATCTACAACCCTGTTAGATTTTCCACTTCTATGCTTACACACAAATGTATAACTCTACAAGAACTCTACCCACTTCATATACCTCTGATTCAATTTACCTTGGCTATTTAGGTACTGTAATGCCTAATGATCAATATACAAAACAAATTCCTTTGGCAATAAATAATGCCTCCATTTCTTTAAGGCCTGAACTATTGCATAGAACTCTTGATCATAAATAGAATACTTCTTCTTTGCATCATTCAATTTTTCACTAAAATATGCAATAGGCTTACCTTCTTGGCTCAGTACAGCCCTAATAGCACTGCCACTAGCATCACAATCTACCTGGAACACCTTTCTAAAATCTTGAAGTGCCAACACAGGTTGTTTTTTCACCTTCTTCTTCAGCAATTCAAAACTTCTCGCAGTTGTTGCAGTCCATTTGAACTCTTTCCTGTCCCCTCTTATTGTGTCAGTTAGGGGTGCACATATGCCACTAAAATTCTTAATAAACTTCTTCTAAAAACTAACCAGACCATGAAATGATCTAACCTCAGTAGTAGATCTTGGAGTAGGCCATTCCAAGATGGCTTTTACCTTCTCTGGATCCATTTTGAGACCTTTAGGTGATATAACAAACCCCGAATAGACTAACTCCCTTTTTGCAAGAATACACTTCTTCAAATTAATTAACAGTTTCTCTTCCCTTAATCTTTCAAGGACAATATGAATATGCAATAAATATTCTTCAAAAGTCTTGCTGAAAATTAAAATATCATCCAAATAGACAATAACAAATTTTCCCAAGAACTTCTTAAGTACCTCATTCATAAGTTGCATGAAGGTACTTGGGGCATTTGTCAATCCAAAGGGCATGACTAACCACTCATAAAGACCCTCCATGGTCTTGAAGGCTATTTTCCACTCATCTCCTTCTCGTATCCATATCTGATGATAGCATCTCTTGAGATTTATCTGTGTGGAGTACTAAGCTCCACTCAAGCAGTCCATAAGATCATCCATCCTTGGCAAAGGAAACTGTTATTTGATGGTTATCCTATTTATAGCTCGAGAATCTGTATGCATCCTCCACTCTCCATCCTTCTTTGGTGTGAGTACTATAGGTACTACACATGGGCTTAGGCTCTCTCGAATCAAGCCCTTCCTCAATAGCTCTTGAACCTATCTGTTTAGCTCTTCTGTTTCAGTAGGAGTCATCCTGTGAGCAACCTTCTTAGGAAAACTTGCTCTTGGAATCCAATCTATCTGATGACTAATTTGCCTTACTAGTGGCAATCCTTTTGGAGCATTATTAGAGATAATATCTCCAAATTCACCTAGTAAATCTGTAACTTCAAGTGGTATTTCACTACTACCTTCTTTATCTTTCCTAGGAATCAAAGCATAACACATACACTGATGTTTCATTCCATCTAAAAACTTTCTTCTATTCACAAGACAAATCCTGGCACTGCTACATACCTTTTCACCTTCCTTTTGCATGGGCTTCAGTTTGTGGTGAATTCCATCCTTTCTTAGAGAGTATATGTTTGTATGACCATCATGTACTACATGTCTATCAACCTGCCATGGTCTACCCAATAATAGATGGCAAACATCCATTGGAATAACATCACAGAGAACTTCATCATGGTAACTCCCAATTTTGAATTTCACGAGGCATTGTTCACTTACTAGGACCTTATGATCATCTTTTACCCAAGCAATCCAATAGGGCTAGAGATGTCTCTCCCTCTTGAGCTTCATCTTAGAGACCATCTCTTCTGATACTAAGTTATTCGTGCTACCACCATCAATGATCAAGTCACAACATTTATCCTCACACTTGCATCTGGTATGGAACAAACTCCTCCTTTGTCCTAGTTCAATCTCACCACTTAGTAGGACCCTTTTATTCACCAAAGTCCCTCCTCTTTTTGCATCCTCTGAATGTGATGATTGTGCATCAACATCCACATGAGCAACCCTAGATTGGCCCTCAGCTCTCCTATTTGTCCTTCCTTGTTCTTGAGGGCATTCAAAGGCATGATGAGCTTCTTCATTGCAATGGAAATAGGTATAGTGGAAGCCTCCTCTTCCTTGTCCATGTCCTCTACCTCTTCCTCTCTAATTTCCAAAGTCTTGATCACGGGAGCAGTGGAAACTCTCATTCCTCTGGTTCCTACTACTACCCACATCTTCATTTTTCTTTTGGGTTTCATTTCGACCTCCAGATGACCTACCGCTTCCCCTTCCTCCTTGACCACACCCTCTTTGTCTCCCTTGAAACCTCATATTCAACTTCTCTTCAACTCGTAGGGAAAACTGTTATGCCTCTTCAATGCTGGTCATTCTTACCAGACTTAATTCCTCCTGGATGCTAGGTCGCAACCCACATGTATAACGAGCAACCCTCTCCTTATTTGATTCTACATGCCGTGCTCTAATAAAAAATTTATAAAACTCCTGTATATATTCTTGGACTAATCTTCCTACTTTCTTTAACCGATGCATCTTCTTAAACAAATCAAGCTCGTAGTCCACAGGAATGAACTGCTTCTTCAATTTGTCCACCATGTGATCCCACCTTGTGATCTTCCCCTTTCCTCTTCTGTTTCTTTCCAATTGAACATCTTTCCACCAAATTTTGGCATGGCCTTTCAGTTTGGCCTTTGAAAAATTAACCCTATCTGGGTCCCTGATGTCCTCATACTCAAAGTATTCTTCTAGTTCATTGATCCAGTTGATCAACTCATCTGGTTTTAGATTTGCTGAAAATACACCCACATCAATTGTAGGTCTTTTTCCAAATTTATTAATGGCCCTAAAAAGCCTTTCCTCTTCCTAGTTTAGAACTTCTCCTTCAAATTCCCCTTCTCTTCCAATTTCTTTTTCTTCATTGTCATCCTCAATGTCATCACCTGCTGTAACATTTGTTCCTCTACGGAGCTCCTCCTACAATGCTTGTACCTGCCTCTGGAGCGCTCTAACCTCCTTAGGATTATCAAGTTTGGCCCTTCCACCACGCTCTCTTTGTGGAGGCATCTTCTTAACTCAAACCCACAACCACACAGTTCTGGTGCAAACTGCCTCTCAGTCGACGCTCTGTCTACACACCCAGGAAAATCAGCTCTGTTACCACTTGATGGGAACACAACCCAAGCATAGAATATACATAACAAGAAAAGGAAAATTGTATTAACTATTTAAATAAGCTAATACATTTAGTACAAAGAAAATAGACTTCATAACATGCCCTATGGGCTTACAATAACATAAATCTGGCGATAATTTCTCCTTTTAGTACCTCCTCTCAAACTCCACTTTGAACTGCCTTTTACAATGCCAAAAATTTTCTTAAATAGACTCCGAAGTGTTAAGGACTAGGAATACCCTATCACTTTATGAATGGTAGAGGAAATCCCAAATGGGAAACCTCAGCTGCTAAAATCCAAGTTGACTCCTCTATCGACCGTCCTTTCCACTTGACCAAATACTCTTCATACTACCTGTTTTTGGTACTTCTACCCACACAATGATCTAGAATGTCTTCTATCTCCTCCTTCTTAGAAGTAGGAATTGGACATTGCTCTAACAGTAGCTCCTCATCAGCACCATCATCATGATAATCTGTTAAGTCTGCAATGTTGAAAATAGGTGAAATGTGAACACCATCTGGAAGCTTCACCTCATCTGCATTTCCTGATTCATGTTTCTTCAAAATTTTGTAGGGGCCAAATTTCTTCATTTTCAGCTTGTTGTAAGTACCGGCTGGAAATCTTTCTTTTCATAACTACACCATGACTAGATCCCCTACTTGGAATTCTTTATGTCTTCCATATACAATTTGGAATGGTGATTTTCCAGTACCCCTATTTATAGAGTTATTGTAAGAAAATTTTTCTTGCAGTAGAATCAAATCCCATACCTTGGGCTTATCCCCAACTAAACATCTCAGCAAATTGCCCAGACTTCTGTTCACCACTTCTGTTTGGCTGTCAGTCTATGGGTGATGTGTGGAACTAAATTTCAAGTCTATTCTCAACTTTTTCCACAATGTCCTCCTAAAATAACCCACAAATTTAGTATCTCTATCAGAAACTATACTCCTTGGAATGCACAATTGGATGCCCTTGAATAACATACCATCCTGAATCAAATAGTCTAACCACTTGGTTATATCTACAACAACAGGCTCTTTACAAGCTTTCCATGCTTCAGCAAAATCGAGATCCTGAGGGTAAAAATTCTTGAGTTCATGAAACCCAACTACTTCAACCTATATTACTGTAAGCAATAACTGTCTCCTACTTACTGCATCTGCAACCCTGTTAGATTTTCCACTTCTATGCTTTAACACAAATTTATAACTCTGCAAGGACTCTACCCACTTCATATGCCTCTGATTCAATTTACCTTGGCTATTTAGGTACTGTAATGCCTAATGATCAATATACAAAACAAATTCCTTTGGCAATAAATAATGCCTCCATTTCTTTAAGGCCTGAACTATTGCATAGAACTCTTGATCATAAATAGAATACTTCTTCTTTGCATCATTCAATTTATCACTAAAATATGCAATAGGCTTACCTTCTTAGCTCAATACAACCCCAATAGCACTACCACTAGCATCACAATCCACTTGGAACACCTTTCTAAAATCTGGAAGTGCCATCACAGGTTGTTCTGTCACCTTCTTCTTTAGCAATTCAAAGATTCTTGTAGCTACTGGAGTCCATTTGAACTCTTTTCTATCCCCTCTTATTGTGCCAGTTAGGGGTACACATATGCCACTAAAATTCTTAATAAACTTCTTGTAAAAACTAACTAGACCATGAAATGATCTTACCTCAGTAGTAGATCTTGGAGTAGGCCATTCCAAGATGCCTTTTACCTTCTCTGGATCCATTTTGAGACCTTCAAGTGATATAACAAACCCCAAATAGACTAACTCCCTTTTTGCAAAGATACACTTTTTAAAATTAAGTAACAGTTTTTCTTCCCTTAACCTTTCAAGGACAATAAGAGTATGCAATAAATGTTCTTCCAATGTCTTGCTGAAAATTAAAATATCATCCAAATAGACAATAAGAAATTTTCCCAAGAACTTCTTAAGTACCTCATTCATAAGCTGCAAGAAAGTGCTTGGGGCATTTGTCAATCCAAAGGGCATGACTAACTACTCATTAAGACCTTCCCTTGTCTTGAAGGCTGATTTTCACTCAACTCCTTCTCATATCTATATCTGATGATAGCCACTCTTGAGATATATCTTTGTGAATTACTGAGCTCCACTTAAGTAGTCCATAAGATCATCCATCCTTGGCAAAGGAAACTTGTATTTGATGGTTATCCTATTTATAGCTCAAGAATCTATACACATTGTCCACTCTCCATCCTTCTTTGGTGTGAGTACTGCAGCTACTACACATGGACTTAGGCTCTCCCGAATCAAGCCCTTCCTCAATAGCTCTTGAAACCATCTGTTTAGCTCCTCTATTTCAGTAGGAGTTATCTTGTGAGCAGCCTTGTTAGGCAAACTTGCTCTTGGAATCAGATCTATCTAATGACTGATTTTCCTTACTGGTGGCAATCCTTCTAGAATAGTATCAGAGATAATATCTCCAAATTCACTTAGTAAATCTGTAACTTCAAGTGGTATTTTGCTACTACCTTCTTTATCTTTCCTAGGAATCAAAGCATAGCAGATATGCTGATGTTTCATTCCATCAAAAAAACCTTCTTCTATCAACAAGACAAATCCTAGCACTACTACATACCTTTTCACCTTCCTTTTTCATGGGCTTTAGTTTGTGGTAAACTCCATCCTTTGTTAGAGAGTACGTGTTTGCATGACCATGATGTACTGCATGTCTATCAAATTGCCATGGTCTACCCAACAAAAGATGGAAAACATCCATTGGAATAACATCATAGAGAACTTCATCATGGTAACTCCCAATTTTGAATTTCATGAGACATTTTTTAGTTACCAAGACCTTATGATCATCTTTTACCCAAGCAATTTGATAGGGCTGGGGATGTCTCTCCCTCTTGAGCTTCAGCTTACAGACTATCTCTTCTGATACCAAGTTATCAGTGCTACGACCATCAATGATCATGTCACAAAATTTATCCTCACACTTGCATCTGGTACGAAACAAACTCCTCCTTTGTCCTAGTTCAATCTCACCACTTAGTAGGACCCTTTCATTTGCCAAAGTCTCTCCTCTTTCTGCATCCTCTGAATGTGATGATTGTGCATCCTCATGCACATGAGCAACCCTAGCTTGGCCTTTAGCTCTCCAATCAATCCTTTCTTTTCATTGAGGGCATTCAAAGGCATGATGACCTTCTTCATTGCAATGGAAATAGGTACCATGCAAGTCTCCTCTTCCTTGTCCACGTCATCTACCTCTTCCTCTCTGATTTCCAAAGTCTTGATCACGAGAGCAGTGGAAACTCTCATTCCTCTGGTTCCTGCTAGTACCCACATATTCATTTTTCTTTTGGATTTCATTTTGACCTCTAGATGACCTACCACTTCCCCTCCCTCCTTCACCATGCCCTCTTTTTCTCCCTTCAAACCTCTTATTCAACTTCTCTTCAACTCATAGGGCAAATTGGTATGCCTCTTCAATGTTGGTCATTCTTACCAGACTTAATTCCTCCTGGATGCTAGGTCGCAACCCACTGATATAACGAGAAACCTTCTCCTTATTTTCTTTTTCATGCCTTGCTCTAATCAAAAATAAATAAAACTCCTCTATATATTCTTGGATTGATCTTCTTGCTTGCTTTAACTAGTGTATCTTCTTAAACAAATCAAGCTCCTAGTCCACAGTAATGAAGTGCTTCTTCAATTTGTCCACCATGCGATCCCACCTTGTGATCTTCTCCTTTCCTCTTCTGTTTCCTTCCAATTGGACCTCTTGGCACCAGATTTTGGCATGGCCTTTTAGTTTTTCCTTTGCAAACTTAACCCTATCTGGGTCCCTGATATCCTCATACTCAAAGTATTCTTCCAGTTCATTGATCAAGTCGATCAACTCATCTAGTTTCAAAGTTCCTGAAAATACACCCACATCAATTGTAGGTCTTTTCCCAAATTTAGTAATGGACCTAAAAATCCTTTCCTCTACATGGTTCAGAACGTCCCCATCAAACTCCTTTTCTGGTCCAATTTCTTCTTCTTCATTGTCATCCTCATTGTCATCACCTGTAGCAACATTTGTTCCTCTACAGAGCTCCTCCTGCAATGCTTGTACCTACCTTTACAGGGCTTTAACCTCCTCAAGATTAATAATTTTGGCCCTTCCACCATGCTCTCTTCATGGAGGCATCTTCTTAACTCAAACCCACAACCACATAGTTCTGGTGCAAACTACCTTACGGTCGGCGCTCTGTCTACACACTCAGGAAAACCAGCTCTGATACCACTTGATGGAAACACAACCCAAGCATAGAATGGACACAACAGGAAAAGAGAAATTGTATTAACTATGAAAATAAGCTAGTACATTCAATTCAAAGAAAATGGACTTCATAACATGCCCTATGGGCCTACAATAACATAAATCTGGAGATAGTTTCTCCTTTTAGTACCTCCTCTCAAACTCCACTGCAAACTAACTTTTACAATGCCAAAAATGTCATTAAATACACCCCAAAAGGTTAAGGACTAGGAATACATTCTAGAAAGAGCTAGTAGGCATCCACTGACCAAGTAGAAGGCTTCAGAAGCTGCGTAAGAAGTTGGTGCAAATCTAGAAGAATATAAAAATGGTAACCGAACTTTGGGGAGGCTTAACTTTTGAACCGTAGCTCCAATTGACGAACCATTTACATTTATGGATAGACTTCGCTTGTCTCCCATTTTTCAACCCTTTTTGAGGTCATTTAATTCCTCTAACCTGACTTTGAAGCATTTTTAGGAGGTCTCCAAAACTTGAAAAACTGCGATAACTTTCAAACCATTGGGCCTTTTGACCTGATTTTTTTTTTGGAATGCTCTAAATTAAAATTACATTCATCCAGCCAATTTACACCTCCTAGTTCACCAAAATGATGGCTCAATTACATACTCTTATTTTTTAGCATTTACACGTATCCCAAGGTGTTCAAATACTCTATGCTAGAACACTGATAGTGGAACTGTGAGAGTTGGAACTTTTATTTGACCCAAATGGGTATCCTGAAATGAAAACACATGAAATAGAAACTAAGTCTAAGTACATTTTTTTTGGGTGACACAAGATTTCCCTTATAGCTCTGGATGCCCTTGTATCAGACACCCAGGGTAGATTCAAAAGTGACCCTGTCACATTAAGAATGGTAGAGGAAATCCCAAATGGGAAACCTTAGCTGCTGAAATTTGGGTTGAGTCCTCCATCGGCCATCCTTTCCACTTGACCAAATATTCTTCATACTGCCTATTTTTGGTACTTCTACCCACACGATGATGTAGAATGTCTTCTATCTCCTTCTTAAAAGCAAGAATTGGACATTGCTCTAACACCAGCTCCTTATTTGCACCATCATCATGATACTCTGTTAAGTCTGCAATGTTGAAAATAGGAGAAATGTGAACACCATCTGGAAGCTTCACCTCATATGCATTTCCTGAGTCATGTTTCTTCAGAATTTTGTTGGGGCCAAATTTCTTCATTTTTAGCTTGTTGTAAGTACCAGCTGGAAATCTTTCTTTTCGTAAGTGCACCATGACTAGATCCCCTACTTGAAATTCCTTATGTCTTCTCCTTTGATCAGCCCTATTTTTATACTCTTGATTCATCTTGGTAATGTGTTCCTGAACCTCCTCATGTAGACACTTGATATGTTCAGCAAATTCTTCAGCTTCAGCACTTGTCCTCTCCCCTTGCTTTATCTTCCTCAATTTTGGTGCAGTCCTTGGGCTACTTCCATATACAATTTGGAATGGTGATTTTCCAATACTCCTATTTATAGAGTTATTGTAAGAAAAAATTTTCTTGTGGTAGAAGCAAATCCCATCCCTTGGGCTTAACCCCAACTAAACATCTCAACAAATTGCCCAGACTTCTGTTTACCACTTATGTTTGGCCGTCAGTCTGTGGGTGATGTGTGGAACTAAATTTCAAGTCTGTTCTCAACTTTTTTCACAATGTCCTCAAAAAATACCCCATAAATTTAGTATCTCTGTCAGAAACTATACTCCTTGGAATGCACAATTGGCTACCCTTGAATAACATACCATCCTGAATCAAATAGTCTAACCACTTGGTTCTATCTAGAGTAATAGGCTCTTTACAAGCTTTCCATGCTTCAGAAAAATCGAGATCTTCAGGGTACAAATTCTTGAGTTCATCAAACCCAACTACTTCAACCTACATTACTATAAGCAGCAATTGTCTCCTACTTAGTGCATCTGCAACCCTCTTAGATTTTCCACTTCTATGTTTCAACACAAATGTATAACTCTACAAGAACTCTACCCACTTCATATGCCTCTGATTCAATTTACCTTGGCTATTTAGGTACTGTAATGCCTGATGATCAGTATACAAAACAAATTTCTTTGGCAATAAATAATGCCTCCATTTCTTTAAGGCCTGAACTATTGCATAGAACTCTTGACCATAAACAGAATATTTCTTCTTTGAATCATTCAATTTTTCACTAAAATATGTAATAGGCTTACCTTCTTGGCTCAATACATCTCCAATAGCACTGCCACTAGCATCACAATCCACCTAGAACACCTTTCTAAAATCTTGAAGTGCCAACACAGGTTGTTCTATCACCTTCTTCCTCAGCAATTTGAAACTTCTCGCAACTGCTACCATCCATTTGAACTCTTTGCTATCCCCTCTTATTGTGTCAGTTAGGGGTGCACATATGCCACTAAAATTCTTAATAAACTTCCTATAAAAACTAACTAGACCACGAAATGATCTTACCTTAGTAGCAGATCTTTGAGTGGGTCATTCCAAGATGGCTTTTACCTTCTCTAGATCCATTTTGAGACCTTCAGGTGATATAACAAACCCCAAATACACTAACTCCCTTTTTGCAAAGATACACTTCTTGAAATTAATTAATAGTTTCTCTTCCCTTAACCTTTCAAGGACACTAGGAATATGCAATAAATGTTTTTCCAAAGTTTTGCTAAAAATTAAAATATCATCCAAATAGACAATAACAAATTTTCCCAAGAACTTCTTAAGTACCTCATTCATAAGCCGCATGAATGTGCTTGGGGCGTTTGTCAATCCAAAGGACATCACTAAAAAATCATAAAGACCCTCCTTGGTCTTGAAGGCTATTTTCCACTCATCTCCTTCTAGTATCCATATCTGATGATAGCTACTCTTGAGATCTATCATTGTGAAGTACTGAGCTCCACTCCAGCAGTCCATAAGATCATCCATCCTTGGAAAATGAAACCGGTATTTGATGGTTATCCTATTTATAGCTCGACAATTTGTACACATCCTCCACTCTCCATTCTTCTTTGGTGTGAGTACTACAGGTACTGCACATGGACTTAGGCTCTTCCAAATCAAGCATTTCCTCAACAGCTCCTGAACCTATCTGTTTAGCTCCTCTGTTTTAGTAGGAGTCATCCTGTGAGCAGCTTTGTTAGGAAAACTTGCTCCTAGAATCAGATCTATCTGATGAATGATTTGCCTTATTGGTGGCAATCCTTCTAGAACATTATCAGAGACAATATCTCCAAATTCACCTAGTAAATCTAAAACTTCAAGTGGTATTTCACTACTACCTTCTTTATCTTTCCTAGGAATCAAAGCATAGCACATAGGCTGATGTTTCATTCCATCTAAAACCTTTCTTCCATGAACAAGACAAATCCTAGCACTGCTACATACCTTTTCACCTTGCTTTTTCATAGGCTTCAGTTTGAGGCGAACTCCATCCTTTGTTAGAGAGTATGTGTTTGAATGACCATAATGTACTACGTGTCTATCAAACTACCATGGTCTACACAACAATAGATGAAAAACATCCATTGGAATAACATCATAGAGAACTTCATCATGGTAACTCCCAATTTTGATTATCATGAGACATTGTTCACTTACCTAGAACTTATGATCATCTTTTACCCAAGAAATTTGATAGGGCTAGGGTTGTCTCTCCCTCTTGAGCTTCAGCTTAGATACCATCTCTTCTGATACCAAGTTATCAGTGCTAGCACCATCAATGATCATGTCATAGCATTTATCCTCACACTTGCATCTGGTATGGAACAAACTCCTCCTTTGTCTTGGTTCAATCTCGCCACTTAGTAGGACCCTTTCATTCACCAAGGTCTATCCTCTTTCTGCATCCTTTGAATGTGATTATTGTGCATCCTCATCCACATGAGCTACCCTAGCTTGGCTCCTAGCTCTCCTATTTGTCCTTCTTTGTCATTGAGGGCATTCAAAGGCATGATGACCTTCTTCATTGCAATGAAAATAGGTACCATGGAAGCCTCCTCTTCCTTTTCCACATCCTCTACCTCTTCCTCTCTAATTTTCAAAGTCATGATACCGGGAGTGGTGGAAACCCTCATTCCTCTGGTTCCTACTAGTACCCACATCTTCATTTTTCTTTTGGGTTTCATTTCAACCTCCAGATGACCTACCGCTTCCCCTTCCTCCTTGACCATGCCCTCTTTGTCTCCCTTCAAACCTCTTATTCAACTTCTCTTCAACTCATAGGGCAAACTGGTATGCCTCTTCAACACTGGTCATTCTTATCAGACTTAATTCCTCCTGGATGCTAGGTCGCGACCCACTAATATAATGAGCAACCTTCTCCTTATTTTCTTCTGCATGCCCTTCTCTAATCAAAAGTCGATAAACCTCCTTTGTATATTCTTGGACTGATCTTCTTGCTTGCTTTAACCCATGCATCTTCTTAAACAAATCAAGCACGTAGTCCATAGGAATGAACTGCTTCTTCAATTTGTCCACCATACGATCCCACTTTGTGATCTTCTCCTTTCCTCTTCTGTTTCTTTCCAATTGAACCTCTTGCCACAAGATTTTGGCATGGCCTTTTTGTTTGGCCTTTGAAAACTTAACCCTATCTGGGTCCCTGATATCCTCATACTCAAAGTATTCTTCCAGTTCATTGATCAAGTCGATCAACTCATCTGATTTCAGAGTTCCTGAAAATACACCCACATCAATTGTAGGTCTTTTCCCAAATTTAGTAATGGACCTAAAAAGCCTTTCCTCTACATGATTTGGAAATTCCCCATCAAACTCCTCTTCTGGTCCAATTTCTTCTTCTTCATTGTCACCCTCCTTGTCGTCACCTGCGGCAACATTTGTTCCTTTACAGAGCTCCTCTTGCAATGCTTGTACCTGCCTTTAGAGGGCTCTAACCTCCTTAGGATTAATAGTTCTTGCTCTTCCACCATGCTCTCTTCATGGAGGCATCTTCTTAACTCAAACCTACAACCACACAGTCCTAGTGCAAACTGCCTCACAGTCGGTGCTCTGTCGACACACTCAAAAAAACCAGCTTTGATACCACTTGATGGGAACACAACCCAAGCACAGAATAGACACAACAAGAAAAGGGAAGTTGTATTAACTGAGAAAATAAGCTAGTACATTCAGTACAGATAAAATAGACTTCATAACATGCTCTATGGGCTTACAATAACATAATTCTAGAGATAATTTCTCCTTTTAGTACCTCCTCTCAAACTCCACTCCGAACTGCCTTTTACAATGCCAAAAATGTCCTTAAAGAGACCCCAAAGGGTTAAGGACTAGGAATACATTCTAGAAAGTGCTAGTGGGCATCCAAAGACTAAGTAGAAGGCTCCAGAAGTTGCATTAGAAGTTGGTGCAAATCTAGAAGAATCCAAAAATTGTAACTGAACTTTTGGGAGGCATAACTTTTGAACCGTAGCTCCGATTGACCAATTGTTTACATTTTTTAAAAGCTCTCAAAGTGCTCTATAGCCCTATAGATATTCTTCACTTGTAACCCATTTTTAAACCCTTTTTGGGGTCATTTAATGCACCTAACCTGACCTTGAAGCATTCTTAAGAGGTCTCCAAAATCTGAAAAACTGTGATAACTTTCAAACCGTCGAGCCTTTTGACCTAATTCTTTTTCTGAAATGCTCTAAATTACAATTACATTCATCTAGCCAATTTACACTTCATAGTTCACCAAAATGATGGCTCAATTACATACTCCTATTTTTTTGGCATTTACACATATACCAAGGTGTTCAAATACTATATCCTAGAACACTAATAAAGGAACTATGAGAGTTGGAAACTTTATTTGACCCAAATAGGTATCCACAAATGAAAACACATGAAACAAAAACTAAGTCTAAGTAATTTTTTTTTGGGTGACATAGGATTTCCCTTATACCTCTGGATGCTCCTGCATCAGACACCCAGGGTAGATTGAAAGGTGACCCTGTCACTTTATGAATGGTAGAGAAAATCTCAAATGGGAAACCTCAGCTACTGAAATCCAGGTTGAGTCCTCTATCGATCGTCCTTTCCACTTGACCAAATACTCTTCATACTGTCTGTTTCTAGTACTTCTACGCACATGATGATCTAGAATGTCTTCTATCTCCTCCTTCTTAGAAGCAGGAATTGGAAATTGCTCTAACACCAGCTCCTGATCTGCACCATTATCATGATACTCTGTTAAGTCTGCAATGTTGAAAATAGGAGAAATGTGAACACCAGCTAGCAGTTTCACCTCATATGCATTTTCTAAGTCATGTTTCTTCAGAATTTTGTAGGGGCCAAATTTCTTCATTTTCAGCTTGTTGTAAGTACTGGCTGGAAATTTTTCTTTTCGTAAGTGCACCATGACTAGATTCCCTACATGGAATTCCTTATGTCTTCTCCTTTGCTCAGTCCTAGCTTTATACTGTTCATTCATCTTGGTAATGTGTGCCTGAACCTCCTCATGTAGACGCTTGATATGTTTAGCAAATTCTTCAGCTTTAGCACTTGTCCTATCCCCTTGCTCTATCTTCCTCAATTCTGGTGCAGTCCTTGGGCTACTTCCATATACAATTTGGAATGGTGATTGTTTAGTACTCCTATTTATGGAGTTATTATAAGAAAACTCTGCTTGTGGTAGAATCAAATCCCGTCCCTTGGGCTCATCCCCAACTAAACATCTCAGCAAATTGCCTAGACTTCTGTTTACCACTTCTATTTGGCCGTCAGTCTGTGGGTGACGTGTGGAACTGAATTTCAAGTCAGTTCTCAACTTTTTCCACAATATACTCCAGAAATACCCCACAAATTTAATATCTTTGTCAGAAACTATACTCAAAATGTACAATTGGCTGCCCTTGAATAACATACCATCATGAATCAAATAGTTTAACCACTTGGTTCTATCTACAGAAACAGGCTCTTTACAAGCTTTCTATGCTTCAACAAAATCGGGATCCTTAGGGTACAAATTCTTGAGTTCATCAAACTCAACTATTTCAACCTTCATTACTGTAAGCAACAACTATCTCCTACTTAGTGCATCAGCAACCTTCTTAGATTTTCCACTTCTATGCTTCAACACAAATGTATAATTCTGCAAGAACTCTACCCACTTCATATGCCTCTGATTCAATTTACCTTGTCTATTTAGGTACTGTAATGCCTGATGATCAGTACACAAAAGAAATTCCTTTGGCAATAAATAATGCCTCCATTTCTTTAAGACCCGAACTATTGCATAAAACTCTTCATCATAAATAGAATACTTCTTCTTTGCATCATTCAATTTTTCACTAAAATATGCAATAGGCTTACCTTCTTGGCTCACTCCAGCCCCAATAGCACTACCACTAGCATCACAAGCCACCTAGAACACCTTTCTATAATATGAAAGTGCCAACACAAGATTTACTATCACCTTCTTCTTCAGCAATTCAAAACTTCTCGCAGCTGCTATAGTCCATTTGTACTCTTTTCTATCCCTTTTTGTTGTGTTAGTTAGGGGTGCACATATGCCACTAAAATTTTTAATAAAGTTTCTGTAAAAACTAACTAGACCATGAAATGATCTTACCTCAATAGTAGATCTTCAATTAGGCCATTCCAAGATGGCTTTTACCTTCTCAAGATCCATTTTGAGACCTTCAGGTGATATAACAAACCCCAAATACACTAACTCCATTTTTGCAAAGATACACTTCTTCAAATTAATTAATAGTAAATCTCTTCCCTTAACCTTTGAAGGACACTACGAATATGCAAGAAATGTTCTTCCAAAGTCTTGCTGAAAATTAAAATATCATCCAAATAGACAATAACAAATTTTTCCAAGAACTTCTTAAGTACCTCATTCATAAGCTACATGAAGGTGCTTGGGGCGTTTGTCAATCCAAAGGGCATGACTAACCACTCATAAAGACCCTCCTTGGTCTTGAAGGATGTTTTCCACTAATCTCCTTCTCGTATCCATATCTGATGATAGCCACTCTTGAGATCTATCTTTTTTAAGTACAGAGCTCTACTCAAGAAGTCCATAAGATCATCCATCCTTGACAAAGGAAACTGGTATTTTATAGTTATCCTATTTATAGCTCAAGAATCTGTACACATCCTCCACTCTCCATCCTTCTTTGGTGCAAGTACTTTAGGTATTACACATGGACTTAGGCTCTCCTCAATCAAGCCCTTCCTCTACAGCTCCTGACCTTGTCTGTTTAGCTCCTCTATTTCAGTAGGAGTCATCTTGTGAGCAGCCTTGATAGGAAAACTTGCTCCTGGAATCAGATCTATCTGATGACTAATTTGCCTTATTGGTGCCAATCCTTTTGGAATATTATCAGAGATAATATCTACAGATTCACCTAGTAAATTTGAAACTTCAAGTGGTATTTCACTACTACTTTCTTTATCTTTCCTAGGAATCAAAGCATAGCACATACGCTGATGTTTCATTCCATCTAAAAACTTTCTTCCATTAACAAGACAAATCCTAGCACTACTACATACATTTTCACCTTCCTTTTTCATGGGCTTCAGTTTGTGGCGAACTCCATCCTTTGTTAGAGAGTATGTGTTTGCATGACCATCATGTACTGCATGTCTATCAAACTTCCATGGTCTACCCAACAATAGATTGCAAACATCCATTGGAATAACATCACAGAGAACTTCATCATGGTAACTCCCAATTTTGAATTTCATGAGACATTGTTCACTTACCAGGACCTTATGATCATCTTTTAACCAAGCAATCTAATAGGGCTGGGAATGTCTCTCCCTCTTGAGCTTCAGCTTAGAGACCATCTCTTATGATACCAAGTTATCAGTGCTACCACCATAAATGATCACTTCACAACATTTATCCTCACACTTGCATATAGTATGGAACAAACTCCTCGTTTGTCTTGGTTTAATCTCACCACTTAGTAGGACCCTTACATTCACGAAGGTCTTTCCTCTTTTTGCATCCTCTGAACATGATGATTGTTCATCCTCATCCACATGAGCAACACTAACTTGGTCCTCAGCTCTCCTATTTGTCCTTCCTTGTCATTGAGGGCATTCAAAGGCACGATGACCTTCTTCATTGCAATGGAAACTGGTACCGTGGAAGCCTCCTCTTCCTTTTCCATGTCCTCTACCTCTTCCTCTCTGATTTTCAAAGTCTTGATCATGGGAGCGGTGGAAACCCTCTTTCCTCTAGTTCTTGCTAGTACCCACATCTTCATTTTTTTTTTGGGTTTCATTTTGACCTCCAAATGACCTACCAGTTCCCCTTCCTCCATGAACATGGCCTCTTTGTCTCCCTTCAAACCTCTTATTCAACTTCTCTTCAACTCGTAGGGAAAACTGGTATGCCTCTTCAACGCTGCTCATTCTTATCGAACATAATTCCTCCTGGATGCTAGGTCGCAACCCACTGATATAACGAGAAACCTTCTACTTATTTGCTTTTGCATGCCCTACTCTAATCAAAAGTCCTAGTGCAAACTGCCTCATAGTCGGTGCTCTTTCTACACACTCAAGAAAACCAGCTCTGATACCACTTGATGGGAACACAACCCAAGCACAAAATGGACACAACAGGAAAAGGGAAATTGTAATAACTATTAAAATAAGCTAGTACATTTAGTACAGAGAAAATAGAATTCATAACATGCCCTATGGGCTTACAATAACATAAATTTGGAGATAATTTCTCCTTTTAGTACCTCCTCTCAAAATCCACTCTGAACTACCTTTTACAATGCCAGAAATGTCTTTAAATAGACCCCAGAGCGTTAAGGACTAGGAATACATTCTAGAAAGTGTTAGTAGGCATGAAATGACCAAGTAGAAGGCTCCAGAAGTCACATTAGAAGTTGGTTCAAATCTAGAAGAATCCAAAAATGGTAAACGAACATTCGGGAGGCATAACTTTTGAACCGTAGCTCCGATTGACAAACTGTTTACATTTCTGGAAAGCTCTCGAAGCACTCTATAGCCCTATGGACAAGCTTCACTCATCCCCCATTTTTAACCCTTTTTGAGGTCATTTAATGCCTCTAAACTAACTTTGAAGCATTCTTAGGAGGTCTCCAAAACCCAAAATTTTTTGATAACTTTCAAACCGTCGGGCCTTTTGACCTGATTCTTTTTTTGGAATGCTCTAAATTACAATTACATTCATCTGGCCAATTTACACCTCCTAGTTCACTAGAATGATGGCTCAATTACACACTCCTATTTTTTTAGCATTTACTCGTATCCCAAGGTGTTCAAATACTCCTTCCTAGAACACTGATAGTGGAACTGTGAGAGTTGGAACCTTTATCTGACCCGAATGGGTATCTAGAAATGAAAACACATGAAACAGAAACTAAGTCTAAGTACATTTTTTTTAGGTGACACAGGATTGCTGTTATACATCTGGATGCTCCTACATCAGAAAGTGTTATAACTACAAAATAGGAGCCATAGGAGACTTGGAAATCTTTAATGCCTTTGACAAACTCTGTGACAACGGTATATTGAAGGATGAATTTTCAATCATAGAGAAGAAGTGTTTAACCAAAGCCCTAGTTTTTCCAATCGTATTCAAAATTGAGTGGATATGCATAATGCTAAGCAAAATCCATGATGATCATTCTGGCTAGAGCAAGGACCAATATAGATTACCAAGAAAATGATTCATAGGGTCACAAGTTTTCCAACCCTAGATCAGCCAAAGACATTGAGAAGTGACAAAAAGGAAATAATTGGGAAGAACATAGGAGCAAAGTGAAATAACAGAGGCATGACCATAGACACCATAACTAATCCCATTCTAGACTTTTCTATAAGGATCATATGACATAATTTTTTATCAATCCAATAGGTTGAATAGTGTAGCTTGCATAGCAATGGATGTGGCATATAAGCTTGTAAAGGAAGACCACACCTATGACCTTGCAAATCTCATGTTGCAATAGATTAATGAAAATCTTGGAGCTATTAGAAAGTCCAAGGGAGCACAATATAAATTTGGGTCAGTACTAGTTTGTATGTTCTTCTATGTGATGAAGGAATTCCCTTCATTAGGCAAAGTCAACTAGAGTTAGAACAAAACAATTGTTGATCAAATAAGTGATTTCATTGCATAAATGGGAGATAGCTTTGATGATCAAATGTCTATCTATTTTGATGATTTCAAGAATGCAATGAAGAAAAGAATGAGGATACCAGTTTCACTAGTAGAAAAGCATGTAAATGACATATACTTTCTTGTTGACATTAATTTTACTTAGATCCAAATAGTCCTTCCAAGAGAAAGATGGCATAGACCATTGGGATATGAGCTTGATGTTGACCAAGATTCGGTAGCAATCATAGCACTACTTGCAAAAGAAATAAAAAAAATTACCAAGGCATTTGGAACTTATGACACTGTCAGATCAAGAGTTGTTACACAGCTGAAGACAAACACATAAATCAAGAATAAGGACAAGCTAGTGAAGAAGATAAAGAAGAAATTTGGTGTTGAAGAAACAAGTGCAGCAGGCAAAGAAGAGGAGATTAGTGAAGGAGAAGAAGGTGATGATGAGAAATATAAGGATGAGCTAGAACAAGGGCCACTTGAATTGTCACAAGGCCAAGGGGAACACAAAGATGAGAGTGTAGAGGAAGAAGAAGCCAAGGAAGCACCCATCAAAGGCAAAGTCATCAAAAGGAAGGAAAAGACACCTCCTACTCCTGAGCCTAAACCAAAGAAAGCTGCCATGCCAACATCCAAGAAGCCAACAACCAGAGCTACAATAAGGGCCTCCATACAGAAGGCCAAAGAGGAAGCAACAAAGAAGAAGAAGACAACCAAGAAGTCATAGGAAGAGCCAAGGAAAAGAAAAAGATATGTGGCTCAACCTGATACTGATGAGGAAGATCAGACTAAAAAAGTAAGTCATCCTCCTAAGTCTTTAGTTGATACATTATGTGAAAAGATTAGGAATGGAGACTTAAGTGAAATGAAAAAGATTGATTTCAATAAGTTCACCAAAGAGAAACAAAATAGAATAGAAGAATTAGTCTATGCAATGATGGCATAGTTCAAGTATACACCTCTTGAACTAGATGGACAATTACCAAAGGAATTGTCTAAAATTGTAGAAAATAGATGGCATTTCTATTTGAAAATGGAGAAAGAGATGAGGGAATCAACCCTAGCAAGTATACTACCTAATTTGACAAAGGAACAGATAACTCAAGTAGCCAAAAGGCATAACACTAGGTTTACACCTAAGTGTAGGGCATTCTCCATTCTCCAGAAAAAAATTGAAGAAGTTGTATAGAGAAGCACAAGAGTGTGGAAGAATTTATATAAGAAAGCTAAAAATGTCCTTGAAGAGGAATACAAAGAAGAAGCTACTATTAAACCTAAAGAGAGAAGAAAGAGGAGAGAAGAGAAGATAGAAGTAGAGAAAAATGTTTAAGAGGAGGAAGGAAAAGATGAAGATAGGGGTACTAATGAGCAACAAAGTGTGCAAGGAACACAACTTCCACCTCCTAGTCCTCCTCACTCTACTACCACACCTGCAAAAATTATAAAGATTAAGGATGTTGTTGACACTTCAAGTCAAAACATCAATCCACTAACTATAGAGGATCTCACGAAGATCCTTGACCAAACAACTTTTTAAGCACAATTGTGTGCAAATCCTATATTGGTCAATGTAGATGAGCTCCAAAAGTTAGTAGATAAACTCAAAGAAGCCATGGTGTCACCATAAGAACCACCTCAAATCACTCAAACTACTAGACTTCCATTTCTACCATCTCCATAACCACCAAGAATTTCCATGCAAGCTCATCAGGAGCCGAGTGCAACAGGAGGAGTCTGCAATATAAAATTTGGTTGAATTGGCAAAAATAGGAACTCCTAAAAAAATTTTTAGGAGCTGAGTACTAACAAGTTGACCTTACAAGTCAGTACACCAAGCTCAAGTTCTACTAGGGTAGCTAGGACCATTCATTATGGTATTCCCGAGCTTGATAAAGAAATCCAAATACCCTATTGTGGTCCAAGCACTCTAACTGAGGAAAAGATGAATGAAATACAGAGTGCATTAGATAAAAGGAGGCAAGAGGCAATGAGGAAAAACTTCAAATACAAGAAGACAATGAATGAGATCAAAGATATATTCATGGATGCCTTTAGCCTACAACCTCCATATGCAAATAGGCCAATCCTTGAGCAACTATCTGATATAGTTGACCAAGTGAATAATGGAGACCATGATGCAAATGTAAAACTAATGGAATGGTCAGAAAAAAAGTTTATAAGAAAGGTCAACCAAAAGATAGCTAATAACATTATTTTGGGACAGGTTGACCTAGCTAAGAAATTGGACAATGTAAAGATTGTGTTAGGGAACATCTTTTTCCTTTATAACAAATTGTGTGATTTTTCCAAGTTCACACAAGGAATAAATCAAAAAAATTTGAACCTTGAGAGCAAAATCAAGCTCTCCAGTATGCAACTACCCTCAAATCATGCATAGAGTGAAAAGAAATTTCCTCAAACTCTTCACACTCAGAGGGAATTAGCTACATTATCAGTAGAAGAGGCCACTATTAAAGAAAAGTTGATGCAAGTACAAGCCTCTATTACTGCTCACTTGGAGATATTACATGAGGAGAAAATGTATGCTGACATAGTCCTGAAGAAGGATCCAAATGTTTCTACACATGAAGGACTTTTTGATCTAGTATTAGAGTTTGCAATCCAACACAAGTCATTGTATGTTACATTGAATAACTGGGATGCAGCTCTCAAAATTCTCCTTGAGGTAAATAAGACATTTTTGGCTAAGCATGGCATTACCATTTAGAACCCTTTGACATAAGTGTCAAAAAGGGGGAGATAATATTCTAAGGGGGGGATAATATTCTAAGCGGACAGATATATTAAAGGAGGAGAAATGCATATAGCAATAAGATAAGAAGATAATAGGATCAAAAAGCAAGAATAGGACAAGAACAGAGAACATCAGGCACAATGGCACAAGATATCAAAATTCATGACATGATAAGGCATAATAAACTTAGGGGGAGTCATAAGGTATATTATTCTTCACAATATCTTTTTGAAATTTTCCAAGTGAAGAATGGACACACAAGGTTTAGATCATGAATGATCAGTTAAGTGTTTTTGACACTCAGTTAAGGGAGATTGTTGATCAAATAAATAAGAATAAAAAATGAGTGTCAACACACTTAACCATTTTCTCTATACATGCTAAGTATAAAATGGAAGCCAAGCTAGAATTCTAACACATGTTGAGTTATAGATAGTGTCGAGTAGATGAGACCAATATGTGTTGACTAACTCAGGATCCAATAGGAGCTGAGCATTGTGATGTTAATAGGAGCCGAGTGATTTAGGAATCAATAGGAGCCGAACAATGTAGAAAAATAATAGGTGCCTAGTAACATAGTAATTCTATAGGATTTTAGTAATGTAGGAAACATAGTGGATGCCGAGCAATCCAAAATAGATGGTGCCGAGCATCAGTATTACTTAATGTGCCGAGCAATGCAGGATCATCATGAAAGTTTGTGCAATCACAAACAAAGATGTAAAATAGTTATGCATGACTCATAGCAGTATAAGGAGATAAGATCAAATCCTCCCATCCACCTATGTAATCCTCATGTAGCCAATTAGAAAATTGGAGATTGCATGTAGCCAATGGGTGAATTTCAAGGGTTTGAGTAGGAACATTTTATCCAAGGATGCATAACAAACCACTAATTTTTATAAGGGAGTCCTAAGGCCATTGAATAAGTTGTTGGAGAGAAGAAGGAAAGGTAGAGCCGATTATTAAGATCATTGTAGAACATTGGTGTCAAAGATTTAGTTGAAAGGATGGCATTTAAACATCTAGTTGATCATAACAGAACAAGGAACATAATCAACAGATCAGATCTAGCAGAGATTAGAGATAGAAGAGCAGATCAAGAGCCTGAGATCAGCATTAGAAATTGCATTAAATTAGGTGTATTATTCTAATACTCTCTCAAAATTGTATTAGGAATTTGGAAATCCTATTAAGTTAGGTGGGTTTAACAACCTTATGTAAATCCTTTAACAAGGTCACATTTAATAGTGTGTTGTAGCCTTTAACAGGGCAGGCCTTTAATAGGGAAAACCATCAAAAGTGGTTGAAATCAATTGCTACAGTAATTTTGTTGGTATCATCCCCACCCTATTTTTACCTTCTTATTCTTGGAGGGTTTCTAGGTCACCAAAATCTCAAGTGTTATGTGGTGATGCATGTTTGTTTGTCATGATTATTTAATGTTTATATGCATTCATGTTAGTTTGAGTTATATGTTATTAAGAATTTAAAAGAGAAGAAAAGGCTAGTACTTCTAATTCATCCCCCTCTTAGAAGCACTCTTCCCATTAAGACATTCCAACACATCCAATATCTATCAATCTGAGGGGGACCCAAATGGTAAGAATACACTACCTCTCGATCATGTGGTCACCTAATTAGCTCCCACTTACACTGTACAAGAGAGATAATATAGAATGCATGCACAAATAATAAAATAATAAAATAATCCTTGGCAAAGAATCTTGATAGCTAAAACTACCTTAAGTGTAACACAAAATACTTAAGAAGAAGAGATAATCAAAGTAAAAAATAAACTTATCCAAACCAATATCACATATCAAAATCAACAACTAATACCAAGTACAAATCATATACCAAAACCAAAAGATACAACCACCTCCAAAACAATGTCAAGTGTCATAAGCACAATAACCAATAGATAACAAGCATCATCAATAACAGTAAATCGCCAACAATAAGAACATCCAACAATAAGAAGAACACCAATAATTGCACCACTAGAGGAAAATATAAAATATATGGAGGAGACTTAGGCTACATACTAAGGAGTGTCATCACATGGTCTAACTAATTGAGTTACCCTAGACAGGTCTCTCACAAGACCCTAGACCCTCAACTATTGAGTTACCCTAGACTAGTCACTCTGGACTCCAAACCCTCAATATAACATATGAAAAAATAGAATACCCTCTCATGAAGATGATGAAAACTATTCATACCTCTCAAGGTATCATGTCCATCTCATCCTTAGTCTATACAAGTACCCAAGGCATGGACAATGAAAATTCTCTAACTTATCTTTTTAATGTATCTCAAGAAAAAAGGCTAGACAAGATATTTTAATTACTATGTTATCACTTATTACATAACTTACAATAGGTTACCCTCGTACTAACCACTTTGGGTCCCAAACTCCTATTGGAAGCCATTTCTAAAGACACATACCTAGACAACCTCCCCTAAGCACATAAACCATAACTATATCCCATAACACAACACCCATAAAGATAGAAATTGGTTGTTCAACAAGCAACCCAAAAATATCATTGGTTCTCAAAACCCAAGATTCTCATAAATGCTCAATAGCATAAAGTTCATAAAACATAAATCTCGATTCAAAATCATAAATTTCATCAGGACATCCAATCAAATAATCATAAAAGAAATCTCAAAAATACTTCTAGTACACATCCTAACTTGGCCAACTAAATAACCCACAAAGAAAAAGTATCGAAAGAATAAACACCACACGACTATAAATAGAATATTAGAAAACACATAGCTTTTAGCCAGATTATTTAATTCCATCAATTTCTCTTGTTTAGTTTGGGTTATAAGGATGTGTTTAGAAATAAAGTAACAATATACATGTTAGTATAAATTGTTATGCAAATATACTTATTTAAAATAATAAGTATTTAAATATCCGATCTTTTTGTGCATATAATATGCCATGCAATATCATCATGTTATTAATTTAAATAATCTTAAATCATAAATGATTTAATTAATAACATAAATATATACTATTATTTAAATATTGATATCAATTTTGATTTCTAAAATATTAATATGACTTCTATTTAAGTCTAATATTAATATTTACTTTTCCTTTAATTCATAATGCAAGTAGAGATAAAATTATTAATTTAATTTAGTTATTTATAAATTCTCCCATAAAGTCATAGTTATTAACTAAATGATTACAAAGTGGATTCTACCACAACTTCTCTTAAAATATAATAAAATTATAAATATTTGTTTATTAACTTCTCTCTTGTATTAATAATTATTAAATTATTTATATGCAACAAAGAGTTTAATTAGACTTAAAAAATCACTAATACTAGCATTCCCATTATAATTAAATGGAAAATATTTATAAAATCTTAAAAATAAATAAATAATTTATTTATTTATTTTTAATTAATTTTTTAATTTTTTAAATAAATAAATCTGAAAATTAAATTATATTTTTATAAAATAAAAATAAACATGCAATTAGTTTTTTTGCATGTCTTTGATCTCTCAAACCATGTGAGCATACTAAACTTATTTTTCCTATCTTTAGCATATTTGTTTTCACATGCAACCCTACTTTGCTTAGCTTTCTATTTTTAGCATATTTGTTTTCATATGCATGTAGCCCTACTATACTTAGCTTTCTATTTTTTAACATAATTGTTTTCACATGCATGTAACCATACTATACTTAATTTATATTTTTAGCATACATGCATAAGTTTGGTTACAACATGGTTTCCTCTCAATTAATCTTTTTTTTTTCTTCTTCTTTCTTTTAATAAAATTTGTAATTAAAGTATTTTAAATATAAGAATAATATTTATTTATATTTAAAAAATTCATGATAATCTCATGGTTCTAATTACAAATTTAAAGTTGAAACCCCAACTACTCAATTTATTATTTTCTTCCAAATTTCTATAATCAAATATTCCCTATATTATCTAAAGGGGTTTAAAAGAATACAATCATAATAATTTTCTACAATTCTTCTATAATTTTCCCTAGTCAAGTTTTCTCGATTAATAAGTTTTCCTTTATCAAAATCTACAACATAATTATTTATTCAACAATCAATATAGTAAATTAGTAAGTAATATGTGAACACCCAAGAAGACAGGAAGTAGATAGATCTTCCAATAAAATTCTACAAAGGGTTTTCAAACTCTGCCTCAAAACATAGCTAAAATCTGAGACAATCTGTTAATGCATGCAAATCCAAACCCTCTAAAACTTTCAACAATTCTTTTGATCAAATTTGGAATTTTACTCTCCAAAACCTATGTATTTAGAAATGAGCTCTAATTTCATTAATAAAGAATTTTCCTCCAAATTATGGCTTTGATTGTGCAATCATGCGAAAATCCTTTCTCTTCAATTACTATATTTTTATTTTCACGCACACACTTTATGCAATTTAATTAAAATAAACTTTATTAAATCAAAGCTTTTTCTCCCTTATTAAATCATGCGACATTTTTAATATAATATTTATAAATTTAACTAATAATATTATTTAGAATTTATTAAAAATAAAACTCCTAAATAAATTATTATTAAATTAAATAAATATAAATACACCTAAATTATAACTTTAATCAAATATTTTAAATTTAATTCTTTCATACACATTTGAAGAACTTTTTAATGAAAATATTCTTTTATATTTTATTCTCCTCCACTTATTAATTAGTGGAAGCACTAATTAAAGCATACTTTATTATTTAAAATAATAATAATAATAATCAAAGCTCATTCTTTAAATGCAACTCTAATTTAATTATTATTAAATAAATAATCATAATAAAGCAATATTAAATCTTTAATAATTTAATATTGTAATTATCTTTTTTTGTCCAACTTCTTAAATTAAACTTTTAAATTAAATCTTTTAAACTAAAGTACATATTTAATTAATTTATAAATAACTAAATATCATCATATCCTAATTTCTCTTTAACTAATTTTCTAAACTAAGACTTTTAAATTAAAGCACATATTTAATTAGTTTTTTTAACTTAATTAAATATTCTCATGATTTAATATTTTCTTTTTAATCAAATAATATTTAATTATATGATTAATCCAAATATTATTATTAAATCACATAGTAAACTCCACATAAAAGAAACATTATCAAAATAGGCCGAATCTCAAAATCAAACAACAAAGACAAAGATAAACTTACAGGTTTAAAAAGGGTGGAAAGTTAGTTACGAGTCCTCCTTGCAGGACAAGTATTTAGGCTATGGCTAGGATTGGACCTGAACATTATCTCTCCATTCTTACCATTGAGTTATTGTGATAGGGCATGTTGATCCTGGGAATCTAGGGAAGTCAATACCCAGTACCTACATTCTACATAAAAGATGAGCATGTACATGTATATAAATATATCTAAACTAAACAAACAATGGTGGGGAGTGGTACATTGTGTAGATCCCAACTAGCAGGTAGCTATGACTCCCTCCCTTAACCACATCAAACAAAAAAAATATAAAGATAAAACAAACACATGCACCATACACATGCAATTATGGTGTAAGTACCATTATAATTACAAGTGAAACATCAAATGCTCAAATAAAATTATGCATCATTACAACTATGAATTAATAATCATTAAAGCATCATTAATGCCCTAGTAATCATAATAATCAATAAACATGTGATATATAATTGACTAAGTAATTCTTTATTGATATACATGTAATCCAGTGATGAAATAATTTCATAATTATAAATCCAATACCCCTAAAACTAACAAATCCATGAAATAAGTTTAAAAGACTTTAATAAATATAATAGAAAAAAAAATTATGGGTGGGCACTACATTTTGACCCATTTGCACAAATGAAATAGGTCCCCCTAGGGGTCCTATGACCCCTAGGGACATATGTTCTCATGAAATACATTGAATGGGATCATAGGTTATCCTATGACCCATTTCAACTCATTCAAAAAAATGCAATAGATCCCTAGGGGTCCTAGGACCCCTAGGGACATATGTTGCAATTTTATTCGTTGAAAGGGGTCATAGGGTAAAAGGGGTCATAGGTTACACTATGACCCCTTCCAACCCACTCGAACAAATCAAATAGGTATCTCAGTGTCCTAGGACTTCTAGAGACATATGTTGTCATGGAATGTGTGAAAAGGGGTCATAGGTTACCCTCTAACCCTTTGGAATCATTCAAACAAATGAAATAGTTAACTAGGGATCCTACGACCCCTAGTGACATATATTATAATGAAATGCATCAAAAGGGGTCATAGATTACCTTATGATCACTTTCAACCCATTAAAAAAATAAAATAGGTCCCTAGTGGTCCTACGATCCCTAGGGACATATGTTGTCACAAAATGTGTGAAAATGGGTCAAAGGTTATCCTATGACCCCTTCCAATCCATTCAAACAAATAAAATAGGTTCCCTAGGGGTCCTACATTCCATAAGAACATATGTTGTGATGAAAAGCATCAAAATGGGTCATAAGTTATCCTATGACACCTTTTAACCCATTTGAACGAATGAAATAGGTCCCTAGGGGTCCTAGGACCCCTAAAGACATATTTTTTCATGAGCTAGGACAAAAGGGGTCAGATATCCTATGACCCCTTTTGACACATTCAAGCAAATGAAAAATGTCCCTAGGGTTTCTAGGACCTACAGGGACATATGTTCTCATGAAATGTGTTGAAAACGGTCATAGGTTATCTTATGATCCCTTTTGACCCATTTGAACAAATGAAATATGTTGTCATGAAATGCATCGAAAGGGGTCATAGGTTATCATATCGCCTGTTTCAACCCATTCAAACAAATGAAATAGGTCACTAGGATTCCTAGGACCTACAGGGACACATGTTCTCACTAAATCCATCGAAAGGGGTCGTAGGTTATTCTGTGATGCCATGCAACCCATTTAAACAAATGAAATAGGTCCCTAGGGGTCTTACAACCCCAAGAGACGTATATTATATTGAAATGCATCCAAAGCAGTCATAGGTTATCCTATGACCCCTTTCATCCCATTTGAACAAATGAAATAAGTCTCTTAAAATGCATTGAAAGGGGTCATAGGTTATCCTATGATCCCTTTTGACCCATTCGAACAAAGAAAATAGGTCCCTAGTGTCTTAGGATCCCTAGGGAAACATGTTGTCATGAAATGTGTCAAAAAGATGTCATAAGTTACCCTATGACCCCTTTTAACCCATTCAAACAAATAAAATAGGTCTTTAGGGCTCCTAGGATGCCTAGGAAGATATGTTGTTATGAAATGCATAGAAAGGGGTCATATGTTAACGTATTTCCCCTTTCGACCCATTCAAAAACATGAAATAGATTCGTAGGGGGACCTATGACCCTTACTGATATATGTTATTATTTAATGCATTGAAAGGGTTCATAGGCTATCCTATGATCCCTTTTGAATTGTTTGAACAAATGAAATAGATCCCTAGGGGTCCTACGACAACCAGGGACATATGGTGTCGTGAAATGCATTTAAAGGGGTCATAGATTGTCCTAGGACCACTTTTGATTCATTTCATGATAACATATGTCCCTAGGGGTCTCAGGATCCCTAGGGACATATGTTGTCATGAAATACATCAAAAAGGGTCATAGGTTATCATATGACCTCTTTTGACCCATTCAAACATATGAAATAGGTTCGTAGCAGATACATGTCATGAAATAAGTTAAAAGGGGTGATACGTTATCCTATGACCCCTTTCAACCCATTTGAACAAATGAAAGTGGTCCCTAGGGGTAAACCCCTACAGACATATGTCATAATGAAATGCATCAAAAGGGGTCATAGGTTTTCCTATGATGCCTTTCGACCCATTCAAACAAATGAAATAGGTCCCACTAGGGGTCTTATGCCCTGTAGGTTCATATGTTCTCATGAAATATATCAAAATGGGTCATATGTTTTTTTATGACCCCTTTCAACCCATTTGAACAAATTAAATAGATCCCTAGGGGTCCTAGGACCCTTAGGGATATATGTTATTATGAAATGTGTTGAAAGGGACCTATGACACCTTTTGACTTGTTCGGACAAATGAAATAAATCCCTAGGGGTCCTAGGACCCCTAGGGACATACGTTGTCATGAAATTCATTTAAAGGGTTCATAGATTATCCTATGACCACTTTTGATGCATTTCATGACAACATATATATTGTCATGAAATACATTAAAGAGGTCATAGGTTATCGTATGATCCCTTTCAACCCATTCAAACATATGAAAGAGGTCACATAAGATCCCTTCCGACCTATTTAAAAAAAAAAAAAAGGTCAATAGGGGTCATAGGACACCTATAGACATATGTTGCATCAAAAGGTGTCATAGGTTTTCCTATGACCCATTTCAACCCATTTGAACAAATGAAATAGGTCCTAGCTAGGGGTCTTAGGACCCCTAGGGACATATGTTCTCATGAAATATGTTGAGATTTGTCATAGGTTATTTTATGACCCTTGTCTCCCCATTCAAACAAATGAAATAGGTCGCTTGTGGTCCTAGGACCCCTACTAACACATGTTATGATGCAATGGGTCGAATGGGGTCATGGGCTAGTTCACGACCCCATTCAACCCATTGCATTGATTTCCCTAGCCTACTACCTTATTACTATATTATACTAATAGTTATAATAATAATAATAGTAATAATCATATATATTGCTATATTATATTTAATAATAATAAAAACAAAAAAAAAAAACAAGGTAAAGACATTGCAAGTGTTGAACTAAAATATTAGACATATTTAAAAAGAAAGTAGTGAAAAATGATAGAGTTATCAAAAAATGCAAAAGTGAAAGCAACAAAAGGTAGGGAATATGTTCCCAAACTCGTTAATGGCAGACACATTAATTATTATGATTCTCAAACTTCATGAAGAAACCCTGTCAAACAAAATGGAGCCTCCATAGAATTGATCAAATTGCAAAATTAGTTTGAGATATTAGTTGGAAAGCATAAAGAATGACCAAAGGAATTAGGAGCTCATTATTATAGAGCTAAGATAGAAAATCACATCTAGTGAAACTCAAGAATGACTTAGAACTACTTCTACAAAGGGAACATTCAAAGCATCCAAACAATAGTATCAAATAAAGATGAAGGATGGAAGCCAGTTTTGCCCCACAAAAAGAACACTACAAGGCCAAAAAAATATAGAGGGGAAAATAAAGAATCATGAAGTTAACAGAGGAGAGAGGCAGAAAATTCAAGCCCTTTTCTTCATAAAAACTAGGTATGCAAAAGAAATTCAATATTTGAGAGAAAATATGGAAGAACAACCCTAGGAAATCATCCACCCAAGATGGATCTTTCATTCCCTAAACCTTCCATCATGTCTGAAGCTACTAGCATTCTAGTAACATTTGTTCATAGACATAGGGCCAAAATATCAAGAAATAATATCTTGGTAGAGAAAGCCACAACACCCTTTTACCCTAAAATTCAATTTGGGGACTTTCAGAATAGAATTATAGTCAACCGGCAATAAACAAACCACAAAACAAAAATGAAGATGGAAAACATGATCTTATTTTTAGTAACAAAATTATAGAAGAAAACTGGTTTGATAACGAAAGGAGAGGACTATATGTTTTTGGGACTAGCCCACGATTAGAATGATAAAAAATGATGAATTGGTTCAAAATGATGGATGCAAATTGTAAAGATTTAAAAAATTTAGAGAAGATTTACTTAGAAGTAAATTAAAATTCTTTAATGGGTATAGTTTAAACTTTGTGAAATGGAAACCTATTTTCAATGACACAGAAATCGAAAACCTCAATATGCCAAAATGGATAGAAATAAAAATATCCCAGTAGAACTCTCTGGTTTAGAAAATTTTATTAAATTAGACAAAAGCTTGGAGATTTAAAGGATTAAGAACATCATCAGTCAAAAATAACCTCTGTGAAACTACTGATAAATCTAAAACCAGAAAGCATAGATCAAGAATAGGTTAGAATAATTACAAATAGATCCATACACATAATGAAGTATGAGATATATACTAGGAAAATTAGTTTTGTGATTTATCTAAAAGAAGGAATCAGAAGGTTAGTGAGCAACAAAGATTTTGAGGAAGTGAAAATGGAAGACCAAAATGAAGTTAAAACAAAGAAAATGAAAAACATGGTAGAACTATTAAAGGAAGAGGATTATATGGGAGGAAAAATAAATAATAAAATAAAAAATATAGTGATCACAAAGAATAAGGAGATTGAAGAAGGAGAGGTATCAAAACCTAAAATCTTACAGAGTTTGTAAAAAGCTTGGAAAAGAAATAAAAAAAAATAGAGAAAGAAGATATTAATCTAACAACTCAAAGGAGATATAAAGAAGGAATCCAATTGATACGTACATTAAAGGAAAAAGTTGAAATTCTAAAAGAAGATTCAGAGAATTCATGGATAGAAATATTAGATATGGAGGAGAATATCAAAGAAATTTTAATAATGAATGAAGGAATAACCCTAAAAATCAACGATGCCATAGATCAAATGGAAATTTTGAGGACATTAATAGGGGATAAATAGACAATATTGCATCAAAGTATAGAGAAGAAAAAAGGGAATAGGAACTTATAGAATAAAAAAGGAGAAACTCAACAAAAGAAACAAAATTAGAATTTGATAAGACCGCTAGAATTTGAAGATAAGTAGGGACAAGATTAGAATAAAAGTATAGAAGATAAAGAGAAGTCTTGGTTGTTCAGGACACCAATATGACATGACAGAAATGTATCTATAGAACTTAAAATAGCAATAGAAGAAGAAACAGAAGCAACTAAAGGATCTTTTGGATAATGGAACAAGCAAGAAATTATTCCTCCAGCAACCTCAAACCAATGGTACAATGTTACCATTAGAAAAAGAGCCAAGAAAAGAAGCAATAAATTTTGGGAAACTTTAGAGAATGGAGCAAATCCTTTTAAAGTAAAAAATAGAACAAGCTCAAACAAAGAAGAAACAAAAGAAGAGATATCAAAAGATTAGATTATATCAGAAAAAAGGAATATTATAGAACAAAACAAAGATTAGAACAAAGCTATAGAAATGAATGAAAGCCTATGGCATAAATGGGAGGAACCAGGAATGACTGTAGAAATAGAATAGAGCGAAATAGAGGAATCAGACAATGAGGAAAATGGGCAAAATGAAGAACAAAGGATCCAAAACAAAGAATATTTGGACTTAGCAAAATAAATTATTAAAAATCTGGAACAATAGGCATTTCTATCGATCAAGAAAATATAAAGACCCCTGGATGTTGTAAACAAAAGATGAAGTAAAGAAAAAAATCCCTGAAAAAACTGAGAGAAGCAGATGGCGAGGAACAAAAGTAGCAAAAGATCAATTAGATTCTTAAAGTAGGGAAGGAAAAGAGCCTTCCTAGCTCAGTATGAGAATAACAACTTGGAATGCTATGGGGCTTAATGCTTATAGCCAAAAAAGATTAACAAAAGAAAACTTAACTAAATTTGAAGAAGAAGTAATATTACTACAAGAAACCAAGCCTAACAAAGAAGAAGGTCTAAAATTAGAAAAGAATCTAGGAAGCTAGAACATAGTCCTACAAGAATCTAGAGGTTCATCTAGAGGATTAGGAATAATATGGAACCCAAGGAAAATTAATCTAGTTTTAATTAATTCAAATCAGACTTGGATGGGTTGTATAGTTAAAAGGTTAAAAATGATTTTAAAATAATTCTTATTAATATATATGGCCATACTCAAATAGTAGACAAAAGAACAATACAAGAAGAATTAAGCCTTTTTATGACAGATTTCAATAATGAATTTAAAATATTAGGAGGAGACTTTAATGTAATCTTAAACTTAAGAGAAAAATCTTGAGGCGTATAGCATATTTTGCAAGCCTCTAATGATTTCATAAATTCAATAGACACAAATGAATTATTAGATATTTCAATTAATAATGAAACATATACTTGGAATAATAGAAGGAAAAACTTTGCTTATATCACTAAAAAACTAGATAGATTCCTTTCTTAAAGGACAATTAAAAAGCATAGATAGGAATCTTCAATCTACCATCTTACCTATAGCTGGATCAAATCATTTCCTGGTAAGAATTGAAATAACTGAACCTATAAAACCTCATAGAAGTCCATTCAAATATGAAAAAATGTGGTTCCTTGATAACAACTTCAATAATCAGATAAAATTATGGTGGTCACAAGGCAACTTTGAAGGATCCAAAATGTTTTGTATTGTGGAAAAAATGAAAATGCTAAAAGAGAATATTCTTAAATGGAATAAAATGCACTTTGACAATATATTTAAAGAAAAACTAGATAAAAAAGATAAACTAGAGAAGCTAAATGAAGAAATTATAAAAAAGGGAATGAATAATGAAGATTACCTAAAAGAAAAAGAGTTGCTATCAAAACAAGAAGACATATTGGAAAAAGAAGAAACATTTTGGAGACAAAAATTGAGAGAAACATGGCTTACAGAAGGAGACCAAAATAGAAAATTCTTTAGTGCAACAACAACATTTTCAATAGATCCAGGAAAAATATTAATAGAGTCAAAGACACAATAGGGATTATACATGAAAATCCATCAGATATTGAAAGCATTATTGTTAAAAAATTCTTAATATTAATGACAACTGAAATAGAAAAGCACAAATTAAAATGTTAGAGTCCATCAAAAATTTCATAACTATAGAATATAATAGAATGTTAAAAAACTCTCCACCTTAAAATAATTTAAATCAACACCATTCAATATGAATTTGGATAAGTCTCATGGGCCAAATGAATTCCAAGCATTCTCTTATTAGAAATCTTGTGATATTATTGGGATAGACTTGTGGAGATCTTTAGAAGCATCTTGGAATGGGGGATCCTTATTAACTAAAGTCAACAACACGTTCTTAACTCTCATACCCAAAAAATTAGAAGCCACTTATCCTAGGGATTTTAGACCTATTGCTCTTTGTAACACTATCTACAAAATTTGTCAAAAACACTAGCTAGGACAGTTAAATTGATTCTTCCTAAATTAATTTTGGAAGAGCAAACAATATTTATTTCTAGTAGATCTATTCTAGACAAAATCATAGATATATAGGAAATAATGCATTCAACTAACCAAAACAAAGAAGCTAGTATATTTATGAAATTGGATATTCAAAAAGCTTATGACATGGTGGATTGGAGATTCCTATGTAAGACACTAGAAGCCTTTGGATTTTTCCATCAATGGATCAATTATATTTTCAAATGTATTTCATCTCCCAAAATCTCCCTTCTCATCAATGGGTCTACTAAAGGTTTCCTCAACATCTCTAAAGGTATTAGGCAAGGAGGTTCGTTATCTCCTTTTTTGTTTATAATCATGGTAGAAGATTTTGGAAGGTACATTAGAAAATCCCAAACAAAAGGAAATATTAAAGGAATAATAGTAGCTAACAATATCCCAATTATCACGCATCAATAATTTGTTGATGACACTATATTTCCAAGGGAAAGCATGATGGTAAAGGCTCAAACTTTTAAAAGTGTAATATAGTTATACACAAAAGCATCAAGTTAGAAAGTAAACTCAAAGAAATTACAAATTTTCTTCCTCAACACAAAAATTGAAGTACGAGATCAGATCAACAATTTGATGGATTATAAAAAAAAAGATTTCCCTTTTAAATATCTTTGTATAGAACTAGAGAAAGGCTTGGGTAGAAATAAAGGTGAGAAAAACATATTAGAAAGGATGGATAAGAAAATAGGAAGTTGGAAGGGAAAGTGGTTAACAAAAGTGGGAAAAGTAACAAAGATTAAAGTTGTACTTTCAGCCCTTCCCACATATCAACTCTGTTGCTTGCCCCTAAGCCTTACTACTAACAAAAAAATATAAGCAAAACTCAAAAATTTCTTCTAGAATGATACAAAGCAGCACAAGAAGTTGGCATTAATAAAATGGTAAAACATAAGTAAACCCAAGGAACTAGGAGGCTTAGGAATCAAAATTTTGTATTGCTAGAATGAAGCATTAGGTTCCAAGTTTGTATGGAGAATTTATAATGAAAGAGAAAAAAAAATGGACTAAGCTCCTATATAATAAATATTTAAATATAGCTGATCCTACTTCCCTCTTTGGGATGCAAAAGTTACCCAAAGGATTAGTATGGTGGTATTTTATTACTAAATGTAGAGCACTGATAACTAATTACATCACTTCAGACACAAGAAGGGCAAAAGAAGCCCTATTCTAGGAGGATTCATGGGATTGACATCCCCTCTTGGATAGCTTGGGTATTTTAGGCAATGTCAAAAGTGAACTAGAACAATTATGGAGGAATAAAGTGAGCAATTAAACACATCTCACATAGGAAAATGGCTCATAAATATGGAAGTGGAAAAATCTAGAAAATTTAATCACAGAGATGGGACGAGGTAGACATACCCTTGAGATTATGTTGGGACTCTGCTTGCCTCCCCAAAGTAGGGGTCTTTCTCTACGCTATACTACACAAGAGGATATTCACAATAGAAAAACTTAGGAAAATAGGATTTGATGGACCATCTAGATGTGTTTTATGTAAGAAAGAAATTGAAACTATTGATCACTTATTATTTCAATCCAAATTTTCTCAAGACTACTAGGAATGGTTAAAACTAAGGCTCGATTGGTCTTCACCATTACCTAATAGCCTTGAGAGCAATTTGAAAAGTTGTCCATCTAACAAATTTCAACATATCTATAATAAACTTTGCAACCTTTTCCACTTGATCCTTTTGTGGGATATATGGAAAGAAAGAAATAGAAGGATATTCTATGAAAAATAATTGACAAGCTCTACGCTACTCAATAAAATATGTGTATAGTAGAAGTGATGAATTTGAATCTAAGGAAGACTACAAAAGAAGAAGGGGAATTTTCAAACTAGGATGGTATGATGAAAATAAATTGGAATAATCTGATCAACCTACTATTAGTGTACAAAAAAAGGAGTCAACAAGAAGGGGATAAATGTAAATGGGAACCTCCCAAAGCTAAACTTTGATCAGAGGCAACCCTAGGATTTTAGGGATATGATATATAAGAAAAAAGGACTCATGGAGATGAATTACAAAAAGAGCTTATTACATAGGTAACATGATGAAAAATTTAACTAAACTTAAAGCCCTCAAACAAGGACTCAGACTATTCTTTGATTTAGGTATTAAAAGACTCATTATTGAAGGAGACTCTCAAATTGTTCTTGACACTTTAAGAAAAGGAAGCACCCGTAATTGGGTATTAAATTCAAAGCTAGAAGAAGTTTTAAAGATTTTTGATCTCTTTGAGAAAACCAAAATCCAACACATATTTAGTTAAGGAAATCGTAAAGCTGACAATTTAGCAAATAAAGGGGTAGATGGAGATGAATTCTTAGTTATTAATCAAGACTCTTAAATATTTAAAAATTAAAAATGAAAAATAATAATAATATGGGGTTTCTTAATTTAAAAATAAATAAAAATAGTGAAGATTATTGTACTTCCATAGTTGAAAGGAAATTATTTTAAGATCTAGGAAACTAGCAAATTTATCTAGGAACATATTTCTGAATCCTGTAAGCTTTTATCCATAGCTCTAATCTCTCTCTCGCCTTCTTTCTTAGAAAATGTTTTTGAAACTACCAACATGAGAACCTCTTTATTATTCCCCTTAATTTTTCATCATTTCTTTACACTTGTTATTATCTTGTATCATCATTATGTGGTTTTTTAGCTGACATGAACAAATATCGTCAGTAATCTTGACTCTTCTAGATCCTTGCCTTGCATTCTTTCTTTTTCTATTTAACTTCATCCTTGCTTATGCTATTTATTTTTCCCTAACTTTGTTGCACCTAATTTAGCTATAGTTTTAATATGGAGACCATTATTAGTTTATTTCATTCCTCTAAAGATTATGGCATTTAGGCGTAACATTAAACTAGAAAGATGGAACTATCTTTTAAACCATGTGGATGACATGACTAGTATCATTGTTAGCCATGTCTTATGGGAAGGTTCTTTCATTTATGAATTCTCTTGGAGAACCAACTACAACATTATAGGTTCCTTTATAGGGTTTCTAGCTAGAGCCAAAGTGGAGAAATGCGTGACTATCAGGCTTTGCTTCAATGTCTTCAATCCAACTTGCTATGTAGGTCTTGAAGAAGTGGTTAAGAGTATAGATAAGAAGCTTAGAATCCCTTTGCTATAGCTTTACATGGCATATCCACCTAGGAGCTTCAAGCTGGCCATTGTCCCTAGATGCCCCTCTCTAGTAATTTGAGAGAATGCCTTATTTTTTCAAGAGTGACAAAAACTGGAAGCCAATATTCATTTTCTTCTTAGATGGAGAGGGATTATAGAAGACCATAGCAAAGCATGGCTCAGGAAATTTCAAATTGAGAACCCTAAGGACATAGCAAAGATCACCATGGTGTATTAGAAAAAGGAAAGTTAAGATTTTTGCCTTTCCCTTCTTGTTGGTGCTTTTTTAGTTTGAAGATTTTGCTACTAGTTGGTTGTTCTCCCTATGGTCCTATTCTACCTTTGGGCTTTTATGTTATTTTTTTGGATTTATACTTTGTTTTAATTTTTCTATATAGCATTGTTAGGGCTTTGGTCTTTCTACAACTATCTACTACATACAATGTATTTTGTTTTGAGCTCATATTTTAAAATATTTCCCTTGAGATTCAGTTTACTATATAAATACTCACAGTCACTAATGAATGTAATACTTTGTCTAGTTGTTCACTCTAGTTTTTTTAATTTACTTCAAAGTATGATGGAAGGTGGAAATGGATTCCTATGTTTGTAGAAACTTGAAACATGTTTTTTCTAAACAATAGCTATCAGAATTAGAATCAAGAAATATGAAATTCGAATGAAATATATATGGAACCACACTAAGAAATTAAAGTAAGTTAAATTTAATTGAAACATCAACAACCCACAATAATATATAGATATTTAAAAAACATGTTAAATTTTTTTTATAAAGAAGGTTTCATAAATCTATTTTTCCTTTATCATACTCTCTTCTGAACTAATATTACTAACACCATGTGTAAAGAAAGTCTTACTTATTCTGCAGGAAAGTTTTGAAACATTATCTTAAGAGGTACATAGAAAAATATTGTGGATTGGATATATTTGTTAGAAATTGATTAATGTAGTTAGTAGTGACAATCTATCTGGTCAGGAAAGATCTATTTAATATACTAGGGTATGCCCCTTTGAAAATCTATATAATATAGGAGTTTGATCTCGAGAAAGGCTGGAGGTTTTCTTTCTCCATTCTTTCCTACTAGTGACCATTTGAATGGAGAACAATATAACTTCTATTTTATCTAACATAAGACAAAGACTTCATCCATTTATCAATCAAACAATAATAGTAAAAAAATAATATATTACTATATTATATTTAATAATAATAATATACAATAGTTATTAATTTCCCGCACTTGCCCAACTGATTTCCCTCCAAAATTTGGGTGATCATTTCAGGTACTCAATATCATATTGGGTATCCGATCTTGAATCAAATACATGATTATATCGGATACCCAATATGGGATTAACTACCCAAATTGTTTTACTGGTAGACTTTTACCAAAATATTATTTGTCACTACAAACTTGACAATCACATTTTTTGGGCCATTTTCAAGGGTTTGAAAAAAAAAGATTGTTTGGGGCCCATTCGAATGAAAAGGTTGCTACACAATTTGGTTAAGTATCCAATATTGTTGTCTAAATGGGGAGTAATAGTTGTCAAATGGCTAAATTTGAAAAGAAGTTATCAAATGAAGACATTACAATATATAGGGAAAGAGATAAGGAAAATCATGGAAGGAAGAGACAAGGTATGTTAAATGTGAATCAAGTTGATGAAGTAGAAAATGACTATGTTTAGTAGGGGAATGAAAATGTACCAATTGATAATGATAATGCCAGGATTAAAAATTTGGAGAATGAAAATTTACCATTTCATAATGTAAATGCCATGATTGACCATGTCAAAAATGAAAATGCATAGGAATGTTACATATCTCCTAATTATAATCGACATGAAGGTCCTAGAACACAAAAATGGATAATTAAAATTGATGAAATGATTGTTACTAATTTTAAAGGAAAAAAATCACAAAGAATGATTCGATTATGGGCTTCAAGACTATATATAAGATGTTTTTTAACAACAAGATAGTGCTGAAGAAATGTCAAATTTTTATGGCATATAAAAGATGCAAAAGATGAGACCTATGCCTTCTGAATTGAAGATTCACATTAATAATAAAATGGATAGAAATGCCATTATTGTGAAGAATATTTTTAGTGGTCTCAATAACATTGGGAAAAGTAGTAGAGAGAAGGATAAGGGAGTTTCTCAAAGGACTATTACGACCTCTTTGGCAAGTCATCATTTTAGAAAGGGTAGATATATGAGACAAACTTGTATTGACTTGAACCTAAATTATACTACTTTGAGAAGATCACTTAATAGATAAGAGAGAATTGATGATCCTCTTCAAAATGATACATGGGCTCTTGGTGGGTGACTTTCATATTTTGATAAGAAGCTAACCAATGATGTGAAGAAAGATATTGCACAATTTTGGAACTCTAGCTCAAGAGTATTGCCCAATGCTAAAGATATGTTGATGTTGAGAATTGGAAATAGAGACCACACACCACATCCTAAACATTATTTGGAGGTAATTCAAACTATGTTGTTCAAAGAATTTATAGAGAATCATCCAAGATTGCATATATCATGAAGGGCTTTTGGATCCCTGAAGACATTTTATTGTGTGCCACTTAATATTTGAAACACATGTTGTTGAAAATATCATGTGGATTTTTCTAGACACCATGAACTATTATGCTCCATCTATTCTACTTTGCATAGTAAAGAAATGATGGGGAATTGTGGTGATAGTGGGCTTACAAAATCGCCGAGAGACTTGATAGATAAAAAATTTATGTACTAGAGTTGATGGTTGCTTCTTTTATAGAAATGCTTGCTTAAATGAGATGTGTTCAACATGTGGTGTCTTATCCAAGTCTAAAACATGTTTCCATGAGGGGTGTAAACAAGATCTTGGGAGGATAATAGTATAAAAATGGCATATGAAATAGTGAAATACACATTGAAGAGTGGGTGTAGGGGTTCTAGATGTGAATTGGTTACAAAAGAAATTAGTGTGACTAGTTTTATTTTAGATTTCAAGGAAAATCGTTTCTACAAGTATGCAAGGCATAGTCATAGGTCTTAGCGGTTTCATCAACAATTTAGAATGTGCAAGGAGACTTTACCCATTGGCACTATTATATCAATTGTTGACTTTGCAAAGACTTACACATTGTAGCCCCAAAATGAGACATAATATCTATATTACAACTTTGTTCAAATTGCTATTTTTGTCCACATAACATATAGGCATGCCCTTAATAGTGCAGAAGATAACCAAAAGATTATTAAAGAGTACCATTTTGACATAAGTGATGATAGATCTCACTTGCATGAGTTTGTACAACATTATTTCAAGAATTATTTTGGTTTCTTATAGGAGTATGACATTTATATGAATGGACATAGAATTTGGTCAAATAATTGTATAGGTCAATTAAAGAATGCCTCGCATGTTTTATTTATTGTATAAGATGCACGTAGAGAGGGTGTGCCTCATATTTGGAATTATTTTAGTCCAGCCATGGGAAAGGGGAACATGATGGAGTAGGGGCATATCTGAAGGGAGCTCAAGTTAAGGAGCAACTAAATATTACAGGGGTAGATCTTCTTGATGGTCATAGCATTGTTGTTTGGTGTACTAGTTTAGTATTATCACAAGGGGGACCACTTGATTGAGCAATATGTAGGTTATTTTGGTTGGCTAAGTAAGATTTCATAGGTGATAGATAAGATTGTGCTACTGGTAGAGACTCATAAAAAATGCATTCATTCTAGAGCTCTAATTCTAGTACATGAACCATTTGGACATGACAACTTGTTTTCTTTTATCCTAGTTCTTTTCAGTGTGATTGGGATCACTATGAGTCAAGTGAGTGAGTGAAGACATGAGATCCACATTATCTTACTCCATTATCTATCATACACTATCATAAATGATGACATGGAAAGTTCAGTCGAGTATAACCATGTATTAGATCTTCTTCAACCAGGACATGTCTTTACACTAGTTGCACCATAGGGGCATGATGAGAAATCAGATTATTGGGTAGCACATTGTGTAAGAGGTAAAAAAAATGTTGCAAAACTAATTATAGATGATGATGGATTCACATATCCTACTAGTTTAGTTGTTGTTGCTGGAACATGGCTACAGATATACATGCTTTGAAGGAATGGAATTCCTACATTTGAAGATTATTAGAAGCACAAAACAATTCTCATATATTCACATCTTATTATGGAAACAAATGTGAAGTTGTTGATGTTGGAAATATAAGAGGACTAACTGAGAGAGAAGGGGTGAATCAGTTACAACTGAAATATTTCTTAGATACCTTGGATGTCAAATAAAATTTAGGCCGATAAAACTAATTACTGTTGATACTAGATAAGCATTCATAAATTATTGTAACTTGGTAAATGTAGAGTGTGTATTGCTTAGCAAATCTTAAGATATTATTAGTAATTACTTGCAAGCATGAAAGAAATAACGTGAACACATAGGACACTAGGATTTAATGTGGAAACCCAATTTGGGAAAAACCACCAAATGCAGCTAGTTACTATTTTTCACTCTTTTGAAGTGAGCCCTATTAGGAGCCAACCCTATTAAAGGTTAGAAAACACACTGTTAGGTGTGACCTTGTTAAAGGATTTAATCACCCTGCTATGAGTGGCCTTGCAAGAGGTCTTGAAATAATTCAAGGGAATTGTCACCTTGTTAGATGATTTACAAATGGTTGTTAAACCAACTTTGTTAAGAGATTTTAGATCATTGCTACAATGGTTAGATAGTAACCATGAAATGACCTGATTGTGATGCAATAAAATTTCTAATTATAGATCTCTATTTTGGTTCATACTTGATCCTTCCTAATGAAATAACACTTTTATGCTCCACAAGGATACCTAGTTATCCTTGAAGTTCACTTCCTCTCTTCTTATCTCTTCTAATTGCTTCAACTTGCATACACACTTTGACATCACAACTTGACCTTTTACTTATACCTTTTAGATTGTTAAGCTAGCTCAAATACACACTAGAATAACCAATATTTATTACCATAGTCAGATAGAATCAATAGGTACAATAATAAAGCTTTACATGCCAAAATAAGAAAATCCTTTGGTAGCCAACCCAGCTTGATAGAAATTGATTCTGAAGTGATTTCCTATGTTAACCAACATAAGCTCGGTTAATACTATGAATTTACAAATTCCCTTTGGTAATTGAGTTAACTTAGTTAATACTAACTCTATCCAAGTTTTCCTTCATTAACCAAGTGAGCCTGATTAATACTCTTTTTGGCATAACTTCCTTCGACAGTCGAGTGAGCTAGATAGATACTACCTTCTATATAGAGTAAACTTAGGAATGCTCAGTAGACAAGGAAAACTATCTTCACTGACCAAGTGAACTCAACATGCACTAACTGTCAATAGATATGAAATTTGTGTAACATCAAGGACAACACACAATTAATCAATTGTATCCAACAATCTCCCTCTTTGGCATTGATGGAAACACAACATGTCATAGCATAATAAAATTTTGAGAACAAGACTCCCTCTGTCAGAAAGTTTCTCCCTCTTTGATTTTATATAGAAAACTTCTCCTATAGTATTATCCCTTTGTGAATTTCAAAATTTTTGAAAGATATGACAGTAAACTTCTCCCTCTTGGACAACACATGCCGAAGACAATTTTGATTAGTATCAATGTACCTTAAGTATAGATTCATTTGCATCATTTCCTTGCCAATACTACATCAACTAATTGATTGTCAACTCAATTCATGATGATGCATCACTAAACTTTATTTAGCGAGCTTCAGATAGGGGAATGACCCCTAGCTTACCTCTTAGTTACAAGAATGCATCCTTAGGTAATGGCTTGGTGAATATATATGCAATTTGTTCTTTTGTATGCACATATTCCAATCTGATTTCTTTTTCCTATACTAATTATCTTATAAAGTGATATTTTATAGCAATGTGCTTTGTTTTGGAATGCATTACTAGATTCTTTGATATGTTGATTGCACTAGTGTTATCACAATACATGACTATTGGCTTTTTGATTTCAACCTTCATTCCTTCCAACAACTGTTTGAACCAAACAATGTTAGAGCAATTTATTACTATTGCTACATACTTTGCTTCTGTTATGGATTGAGATGTGCAATTTTTCTTTTTGCTTGTCCAAGATACCATCCTTTTACAAAGAAAGAATGCTCCACCACTAGTGTTTTTTCTATCATCGAGATTTCTTTCCCAATCAACATCTGTAAATACTTTTAAGTCAAGATTGCCTCCAAGTTTGTACCATAAGCCATAGTCTTTAGTACCTTTTAGATATCTCAAAATTATTTTTATTGCTATCATATGGTCAGCATCTATAAATACTTTTAAGTCAAGATTGCCTCCAAGTTTGTACCATAAGCCATAGTCTTTAGTACCTTTCAGATATCCCAAAATTCTTTTTATTTCCATCATGTGGTTTTCTCTAGATTTTGCTAAGAATCTTGCCACTATCCCAACTACTAAGGCAATAGCAAGCCTTGTATGTACTACATACTACAATTTCCCAATCATTGATCTATATAAGGTTTGATCTACTTCTTTGGAATCATCATCTTTGGTAAGCTTGAGTCTAGTACGCATGGGGTTTCCAACTGGTTTTGAATCTTCCATTCCAAATTTCTTGAGTATCTCTATAATATACTTAGATTGAGTGATATAGGGACCATTTCTATTTTTCTATATCTACAATCCAACAAAAAAATTTATTTCACAAAAAATCAACATTTTAAATTCTTTATTCATTTATTCTAAAAATGCCTTGCATAAGTCATCATTTCCTATGAATAGAGTATCATTCACAAATATTTTTTCCAACACAATCTTCTTATTGAGTCCTTCCTTGATATATTTTCTACTATTATCTTTTTTTATTTGAAAGCTAATTTGTTTCAAATAGTTATGTAATCTTTCATACCAGGCTCTAGGAACTTGTTTTAGACCATATAGGTTTGTCAAGATCAACAAAACCTTATGGCTATTCAATGTAGATTTCCTCATCAAGAATTCCATTGAAGAATGCAAACTTAGCATCCATCTGATATACTTTGAATCCTTTGTGAGCTGCATAAGCCAGTAAAGTCCTAACACCTTCTAATCTTGTAATAGGGGCAAAAGTTTCACCGTAGTCAATAACTTCTTCTTGAGAATAGCTTTTACATACCAATATTGCTTTGTTTCTTGACACTTTTCCATCTTCATTTAGCTTATTTCTAAATACCCATTTTGTGCCAATCACATTCTTATCTTTGGGCCTAGGAAGAAGAGTCAAAGTTTTATTCTTTTCTATTTGTTTTATTTTTTCATTCATAGCCTCAATCCAACTTTCATTTTCCAGTGCATCTTTAACACTTCTAGGTTCAAATTCATCAAGTAAACATGTGCCTTTTAGTTTGTTTCTTGTCATTGTTCCATTTGATTTATCTCCAATGATCTAATCAGGTGCATGATGCCTTTTGACATATTTAGTCAATACAGGTTCTTTGACTTTTGAATAAATTATTCTATCTTCATTTTGAATCTCAACTTTAGGCTTAGGTCCTAGCTATGGCTTGGGGTCTTCTGACTTGGTATGCACTAAATTGGCAACCTCTAAATGTGACTCAGGTATCTGTGACTCGACTTGTACTTCCTGCAACTCAATAACTATTGGAGAATTAGAGAGCTTAGGAGATGAAGTCTCTTTTTTGTCAAATGTTTTTGGCAATGTATCAAGTACATAGTAGACAAATATTTTGTAATCTTCTGGCTCCTTTTTACTTTCTTCTTCAGTCTTTTTTTCAAACTCATCAATTCTCAGATTTGCACTTTATATGATTTTGTGAGTGGACAAATTCGAACATTTGTATGCTTTCCTTCTGCAGGAATATCTTATAAATATACCTTCATCACCTTTTACATCAAATTTTCCTTTTCTAAATTCTTTCAAGATATAATTTTTGCTGTAAAACACTTTCAAGTAACTTACATTGGGTTTGTAGCCATACCATAGTTCATAAGGAGTTTTGTTTGAGTCCTTCTTCAACTAAACTCAATTCAAAGAATGAATTGTAGTGCTAATAGCTTCCTTCTAGTATTTGATAGAAACATTCTTCTCAATCATTAGTGTCCTTGCACAATCCATGATGGATCTGTTTCTTGTTTCAACTATTCCATTCTTCTTAGGAGTACTAGGGGTTGATACTTGTCTTTTGATTCCTCTTTCAATGTAGATATTGTTGAATTCATTTGAGATAAATTCATGACCTCTATCTAATCTTAAGCATTTTAATGTTTTTCTAGTTTCTTTTTCTACTTTAGCCAGATACCATTTGAATTTCTCAAAAGCTTCTAATTTTTCTTTCAGATACATAATAGTCATCATTCTATAATAATCATAAAAAAAAAAGAATGGATTTTTTTTCTCCACTATAAGTTTCTATTCCAATGGGTCCACATAAATCAATATGCACAATTTCCACAACATCTTCTCACTGATAGTTTTTCCTCTTAAAACTGGTCTTTCCCATTTTACCAATTTGGCAATTTTTCCATAATCCATCATCAGGTTTCTTCAAACTAGGAATACCTCTTACTCTTCTGAGTTTTCTTATCTTGACCATATTATCAAATTTTACATGGCATTGTCTTCTTTACCATAACCAATTTCTTTGACTTGAGCAATAAAGCATGAACAATCACCAAGATAAAGATAAAATAAGTTACTTTTTGTTTGCCTACTTGATCCAATCAGATTTCCTTAGTTATCTAGTAATCTTGCCTTGCCATTCATGAACTCTACCTTGAATCTAATGTTGGTCAACTATGCTACACTTAGTAAATTATGTTTTAGTCCTTCAACCCAATAGGCATTGTCACATAAAAGTTCATTGGTTAATGTGATACAACCTTTTCCTTTTATGCAACAAGGTTCATTGTTTCCAAATCTTACACTACCTCCATCATAGTGTTCAAAGTGTTGAAGCTTAGTTTTATCTCTAGTCATATAGTGAGAACATCCACTATCTATGATCCATGTGTCATTTTTACTAACATGAGAGACAAGTGCCATCTTATCTCCTTCATCATTAAATTCATCTTTTACAAAAATATACATTATTTCATCTTCACTGCTATTAGAATCTTTAGCCATAAAACAAGTTTTCTTACCTTTGTCTATGTAGGATTTGTGACCTTTGAATTCCTTCTTTCTTTTATACATGTGGATTTTCTTCTCTTCCATGGCTTCTTTGTTTTGACATCTAGCAACAATATGACCAATTTCTTCACAAGAGAAATAGATTAAAGGAATTTTACCTTTGTACTTTCCTTTGCTCTTGGAATATTTCTTTGCAAGTAGAGCTTCAACAATTTCAAGATCACTATCAGAACTTTCTTTAGTATCTTCCTCACTTTCTAATTGATTATCTTTTATTTTCTTGCCCTTTCCCTTGAGTGAGAGTTTAGCTTCAAATGCAGACTCAATATTCTTGGAAGCAGGAACATAGTTGTCAAAATTGTCTAGTTCAAAATTTGTCCATCTTCCTACTAGGGCATCCAAGCCTATATTGTTATTTGGATCACATCTCTTTTCTTGAATAGTAGATACCCTAATTGCATAGCTGAGAAAAAAGTTTTGAGCATTTTACTTACAACATTTTCTTCTTTGATTTCTCCTCTAGATGCTCTGATTGCACTAACACTAGCCTTAATTATTTCCACATATTTTGCAATATTTTCATCTTCTCTCATTCTCATTTGATAAAATTGTCCTCTAAGGCTTTCTGCTTTGGCTCTTCTTACATTTTCATCTCCTCCATAGATTTCTCTCAGTTTTTTAGACATATGAAAAGCAGTTTTACAGTCTTTGACCTCATCAAATTCAGCATAATTGAGAGCAAATGCAATGTCAATCATCATGATGTTATGGTTCTTCTTCTCAGAAATATCTTCAACGGATAATGTTCTAGCGGGAGTTTGTATTCTTCATCAAGATATTTGCATCCTAAATTACTAATGGTAGCTAGATGTAGCCTCATAAGTCCTTCCCATGATGCAAAGTTGCCTCTATTCAGTTTTGGAATCACTCTTTTGTAAGACATCCCGATCTTTAACTTAGGTCCTTGAAACCTTCTCTGCAAACACCGAAAGCTCTAATACTAATGGTTAGAAATATAAGCAGAGTAACTAAGAGGGGAGGGGTAAATCATTGCAATTAAAATATTCCTTAGATCCTTTGGATGTCAAATAAAATTCAGACTGATAAAATTGATTACTGGTAATACTGAATAAGAATTCAAAATTGATGTAACTCAATAAATGTAGTATGTATTGCTTAGCAAATCTTAAGGTATTATCAGTAATTACTTGCAAGTATGAAAGAAATAACATGAACACATAAGACATCAAGATTTAATGTGGAAACCCAATTTGGGAAAAATCACCAAATGCAACTAGTTACTATTTTTCACTCTTTTGAAGTGAGTCATGTTAGGAGCCAACCTTGTTAAAGGTTACAAAACACACTGTTAGGTGTGACGCTATTAGGAGCGGCCTTGCAAGAGGTCTTGAAACAATTCAAGGGAATTTTCACCTTGTTAGAGGATTTACAAATAGTTGTTAAACCAAATCTATTAAGAGATTTTAGATAACTGCTACAATGGTTAGAGAGTAACAATGAAATGACCTGATTGTGATGCAACTAAATTGTTGATTACAGATCTCTGTTCTAGTTAATACTTGATCTTTCCTAATAGAATTAAACTTTTCTACTCCACAAGAATACTTTCTTATCCTTCAATTTTGCTTCCTCTCTTCTTATCTCTTCTAATTCCTTCAACTTGCATACACACTTTGAAATCACAACTTGACCTTTTACTTATACCTTCCAAATTGTTAAGTCAACTCAAATACAAATTAGAATAACTAATATTGATTACCATAGTCAGCTAGAATCAATAGGTAAAATAATTAAGATTTACATGAAAAATTAAGAAAATCCTTTGGTAGCTGACCCAGCTCAGTAGAAATTGATTCTAAAGAAATTTTTGTGTTAACCAATAGAAGCTTGGTTAACATTGCAAACTTAAAAAGTGCCTTTGGCAACCAAGTTAACTTGGTTAATACTAAATCTGTTCAACTTTCCCTTCATTAAGTAAGAGAGCTTAGTTAGCACTCTTTTCTACATAACTTCCTTTAACGGTTGAGTGAGCTCGGTAGATAATGCCTTCTATACAGAGTAAACTTAGGAACACTCAATAGAATAGGAAAATTTTCTTCACTAACCAAGTGAGCTCGGCATGCACTGACTATCAATTGATATAAATTTTTTGTAACATCAAGGACAACACACACTTGATCAATTATATCCAATAGTTGAAGCATCAAGGATGACCAAAAGTAAAATAATTTTTTACTATTACTAATGCTGATCATGAAGCCTTATTGGATACCCTAAAATAGAGAAAGGACTCTATAGGAACACTTGACTAGGTATATTTACTTCTTATGTTCCTTTGTTCATAATGATTCGATGCATAGATGATAATCTTATATAATCCAATTATTTACTAATATTTTTTATGATATTGGAATGTAGGTACATCATGAAGAGTAGCCATTTATGAACATAAAAGCTAAATAAGGAGTAGAATGAAGAAAAAACTATTTTATTTTTGACACTACAATTTTTGGTAGATGTATATTGATGTAATAACGATGAAAAACTTGAGATATTGTAAATGTAGACTTGTTGAATTAATGTAAGAAACAAAGATATTTTTACTTAATGTAATTTATGTGGAGGGAGCTGAAAAATAATGTATTTACTTTTTACTTAATACTATTACAAAACTTGCACTGTTCCCAAATCCAAAAGTTTGAGGGAGCTAAAAATAATTTTTTTAATTTATATTGACCCTAGTGACACCCTTGTTTGATCCACAAAGATCCTCCAACATTTGTAGCCACCCCATACCGAAGAGTCTACAAGGTGCTCTAAGTGCATTTGGAGGTCAATCTTCTGAGGATTGTAACTTGGAGCTCGTGAAGGATATCAATAAAAAAATTGAATGCTATAGGATGGTCATGCCAAGGCCTACAATAACCTATCTCATTTTGGATAGATCACATTCTATTTGGATTTGACTCAAGGATCTCACTTAATGCCAAAACTTGGTGTGTGGCTTAGTTCATTGTTACATCACTGTGCAAATTTTAAACTATTGATCTTGGCATTAAATCATTAGTGCCATTAGTTATAGATAGGTAGGTGAACCCTATTGACACCCTTGTTCTATTCATAGAGAACTCCAACATTCATGGCCACCCTGTACCGAAGAGTCTCAAAGGTGCTCTAAGTGTGTTTGGAGATCAATATTTTGAGGGTCATAACTCATAGGTTGTGGGGGATATTGGTGAAACATCAAATGCTACAGGATGGTCATGTTAAGGCCTACCATAACCTATCTCATTTTGGATAGATCACATTCCATTTGGATTCAATATAGTGATTTCACTCGATGTCAAAACTTGTAGTGTGCCTCAGTTCATTGGTGCATCATTATGCAACTTTGAAACCATGATACTTATAAATATGATGGGGCTCTCATTGCAAATGGAAATCCTAGAGGGTTTATGATGTTGAATCTCCTTGGACTCATTATTAGTAGCCAGGCTCTATACAATAAAAAATATAATTAACTTATATTAGCACAAGTATTCTACAAGAATTCATCGATATATAATCACTTTAAAAGAACTGAATTACCTTTCTCTTGTCAATGGGGTCTTCTTCATCCCCTGCACTATACCCCTTATTGACAGGTGATACCTACAAGAGAAAAGAAAGATTAGAAACCATATATGCTCCAACATCAAATATAAAAACAATGAGAACACATCATAATATACCCTACATGTCTCAAGGCCAAATGAAATAGGCAAGAGGATGACATTATCAACCTATCTAAGATCCTCCAATTAAACACGAATGAAGATCACATATATATGTATATGCCACTGTGGGCTAAAATTATTGTATTATAAAGATTAACATTAAATGACATATATCGTACAAAAAATATATATACAATTATCGACACAGAAGGATTCCATGCCTATTCGTGCCCCTACTCTCTCATGTTAGTGTGTGAAGCCTACGTACGTGCATTTAGTGTATCATCCTCTTGAAATACAAATTCATACTTAGAAAGATCATCCATGGAACCTAGAAAAATATTCTTGCACATTATGCAAGTATGGAGTGCATAAACATGTGATAAGTTTGCACCAACACCATCAACATAGGGAGGCAACACTAACCTAATTTGGGATATCAATAGGCTACTCAATCTATGGATGGCTCTAATTGTCTGAGAGATAACCTTTATAATGATATCAAGATGCTACACTAGAGGAGGGGGGGGAGACATCAATACAAGGGACATAAGTTCCATCTTTCTTCCATTGGGGAAAGGGTCTATCATGAGGAGCTCCTCATCTTACACCCATGTTGGGCCTCATGCTCTAGTAGTCTACCTTGAGGTGCAACACAAACTTGGCATACAGTTTTTCATCAAATGAAATGGGACCTCTAAATTGATGTGTGGAGGTTTTTCAAAAACCATCCACCAATGATCCCAAAATTTCACACACATAGCCTCATTCATGCACCATTTAATTCATTATTTCAGCATTCTTTGGTCTAATGTTTTACTGGTTTTTGGGTACACAAAAGGTTTAACTATATATCATCTTTAGTTATGTTTTGGGCTAAAACCATATCATAGTCCAACACATCATCAAGCATGGCATACATTTTCTCATGCTAGTGAAGAGAAAAATTTTGTTCATTAGTAAGTGTTTGAATATTATCCACTATGGTGTTTAACATAGATAACATGGAAGCCAATGTAGGTATATTTTTATATCCGGTTTACAAAACCCTCACTTTGGTGAGATTTTCTTCTATCAAATATTCAATTCAAGGATGGTTTTGAGGGGATAGGGGATTATTTGTTGGACAACTTTGAGGGAGTACTAGATTGTTTGGTGGAGTGTTTTGAGGAACATTGTTTCCTAGATTAGTGTCATTATCTGGGTCAGCCATACCCATTAAATTGCAAAACAACATTTGTATTAAAAAAACTTAATTTTAAACAATTTTTATTAAAAAAACATAATTTCAACAAATTCTATTTAAAATGCCTAATCTATATTAAAATTCATTCAAAATCATAAAAAAATAAAATAAAAATTCTTACTTATATCATGTATCCATTCCTATATCTGATACTAAAAATGAAGGCAACACAAATAAAACCCAAACACAAATGCATTATTTGCTCTCGGGTATTTTTTTTAAAATTCAAAGTTGTAGGTTTTAGGTTTTTGATCTGATATTAGATAGTTGATATGATATTGGGTACTTGATAATGGATTGGATACCTAATAAGGTTCAACCCAACCTTTTTTCCTTGGTATCAGGATGGGTGGGAAAAAGTTGAAGCAAATTTTGAAACACTTTTAGATGTTTTCAAACTCCACTTTTTTCCGATCACCACTATTTGGTACACCGTGATCCTACACATACCCAGCTACAAGAAAACCTAAAAAAGTGATAGATAAAAAAATCTCCTTAGATATATAAAAATATGTTCACATCGAACCAACATAAAACACATCATCATAGAGGTTGTAGAAACAAACCTCCAAACTAGAGCATCTAGACATCTAAGAACATTAGAACTAAGATGATAGAAGATATTCAATAACGATACTTCAACCATAGAAAACATCAATGCCCAAAACAACTACCAAGAAAGAAAACACCCTAGAAGAATCAAATTGAAAAAAAATTAGAAAAAAATATCGATCAAATACTCCAAAGGGAGAAAAAGACAACACAAAGAAAATAGAAAATAGCAGCAACACAAGCCTTAGAGACTTCAAAAGATCAATCCACCAAATGAAACAAGAAAAGTTAATCATGAAAATGAATCCTCCAAACTAGATAATGTAAACATAATAATATCTTATTTAAACTCTGCAATATTAATTTATAATAAAATTATTGTAAATTTTTTATTAACATTTTAAATTATGAACCTTGTTGTTATATAAAGCTAGTGCAGGACCACAATGTAGACAAGGGGTCTAGTTAGTGAAATAATAAACTTTATTGTGCAAGAAACTCTAGGGTAAACACATTTGGATAGGGTGAGCCTAGAGACCTTAGTGGTAATGTTGGATAGGTTGGTGAACTCATTTGGAGTCCAAAAGATTACCTAGTGTTTGTTTGCCTATGTTTTTCTAGGTTTGTCAAACATAATCAACATTTGGTCAAAGCTTAACTCAAGGATGGATTTAAGTAAATTTTGTCATATTTAGTCTTTAGACATGGTTTGGGATCATCTCATGTATATCTAGAGTTAAATTCCATGATAGTTCAAAAAGTTGCTAAAAAGTTGCGAAGTGCAATTTTTGCAATTTCTTGTAAAGCTTTTCAAGAATGCATAACCAAGTGAAAATTTGTTTGGTAAATGAACAAATGAATTGGAGGACTATATATATGTTGAATATCTCTATATTTTTGGGTTGAAATCAAGGAGATGTAATTTTTGGAGAATTTTTTTCTGTCTACTAGAGTTTTGATTCCTACTTTTTCAAGCAAGTTTTGGATTTGTGTGATGAACTGATTGAGTCCAATCTGTGGATTTCTCTCACATGTTAAAGGAATTGATTTAAATTAGTACATTAAACTAGGTCAATATTTTTCATTCATATTTCTTTATTTTTTGCTTTCCTAGAAACTAGGGTTTTGAAGCTTTCAATGAATTCCTGGCAATCCATAGTTTCTAACTTACTATGGCTTTATGAATGGCTAGTAGTAATGGTATAATTTGACTATAAATAAGTGCTCCAACCTTACCTCCTTCATTTTGATGCCAAAAATGGTTAGTTTATGTTTGAATAGGTGTAGTGTTGAACCATTACAAGAAGGAAAATTGTGCATAGGGTGCCCTTGTGAGTTATGATGTAAGGTTCAGAACCTTAAATGAAAAATAAAGACTAGTATGGAAGATTTGAACTTAGTTTGGAAGTTTTACACAAAGTTTTTACAATGAAACAAAGTGGATCAAGTTTAAATAGGAGGGTTCTGTAATAAGGGAACATCTATATAGAACCCAAATTGAATTATTTGGAATTTGATAGTTCTTCCAAAACGGTATCCAAATATTAAACATTTTTCAGTCCTTGTTTGGGTCAAACTTGTGGAATTTAAAAAATCCCTGATTAGTAGGGTTAATTCTTCTAGGCATGTTTTGATAAAGCATAGAATTGTTGAACAAGGATTGAGTAAATAGTGAAACTTAATTTCATGAATGGACAAACAAGTTCATCGATGTTTTCAGAAGGTGTTAGACACCTTTAATTTAAAAGATCCTATAGTAGGGGGTGTGGGGGTGTTGGTGAGACATCAGGGTATCTTAGAGATCCCTATAGGCTAGATTGAGTTGAGGGTTAATTTGATGAGTTCTTGTCCATAGGAGATAAAGGACATAGGGAGGAATCATTCAAAGATCCTATGCCACCAATCATTGTTGGATTGAGATAAACACAATGAATCCATTGTTTGATATTTGAAGGACACCCAAAGCCTCACTACATTAGAGTTGTATTAAAAAGAAAGTTTGAGTGGAAGTGTATGTCAAAAACAAAAGAGTCACTATTTACAAGGGAGACTAAGGTGGAAATTATGCCTCCAAATGCTATTAACATGATTTTTGTCAAACAACTTGTCCAAGAAATGTTGGACACCCAAAAGCAAGAGTTGACATGTGACTAGACCAAAGGCAAGGAAAATGGTAAGATCACTAAATGGGCTAATGTATTAGATGACAAAAAAATATAGAAGAAGAAGAAGGAACTTCTTCCAAACTTGAAATGGTTGAAGTTGGTAAGGAATACAAGATGTTTCTAGATACCCTGAAGACATTAAATAGAGATCATTTTGGTAGTTTACTAGAGTATAATAGAAGTTTAAATGGTGGGGAACTACTAGATTGGATTGATGCATTGAAGAGAAAATTTGGTCTTAAAGAAATGGACGAGGACAAGAAGGTGAGTGTTACCAAGGCAAGATTGAAAATACAAACATTAATATGGGGGAATGTGATGCAAGAAGATAGAGTCCACCAAGGCAAGAAGAAGATAAATTCTTGGGAAATAACAGTGATTAGAACTAAAGCCCAATTTCTCCCAACTGACTATGATGTACAAATGTAGAGTAAGTTTTAAATTTTCAAATAAAAATATCTCAATGTGAGTTGATACATTGAAGAATTCTATAGAATCATTTTTGAGTTCCAAGAAATAAGATAGTGAACTTGAGAAATTGGTAAGATATTTTAATGGGCTAAGGTCTAACATCCAAGATGAAATCATCATTATGGATCTTGATAGAATGAAAAAGTGTTTCTAACTAGCCTTGAGAGTAGAAGAAAAGTTGAGAAAGAAACTTGAGAACAAAATCCAAGAGTTAGGAATCAGGGATGTTTTAGTGGAAGAGGTTTCTTTGGGAGGGGACAACCTAATACTGGTAACAAGGAGAATGTGACACCAAAAAGAAGTGGAGAGAGCAGTGCAAGAAGTAGTAGGGATAGTTACATAGGTGGAAGTCCATAAATACATAGATTTGGTGGATTTGGCAATGGTAGAACTACTGTGTTCACTGGGAAATGTTATCACTATGGTCAGATAGGATGCATTGTGGATAGATGTCTAGAAAAGAACTCATCATAAAAAGGGAGAGAAGAACCACCTTTGTATGAGAAGATGAGGCTATTAGTGTTACTTCTCCTATGGGTAATGTTGGACTAGTCCAAAAGGGAGAAAGCTTGATGCTGAGAAGGACATTGCTTAAAGTACCCCAACTCAAGGAGCCACTATAGATGAAGAAATTATTCAAAACTACATGAAAATCCCATAGAATGGTATGTAAGGTTATAGTATATTTGGATTCTACTAAAAATATTGTGTCTCTTGAAGTGGTAGAAAAGCTTAAGTTGAAGAGATTACCTCATGTTACTCCCTATAATGCATCTTGTCTTAATAAGGGTCAACAAGTGCTTGTAGATGAGCAAGCCTATGTAGATTTTGAAATTGGAGAGTATAAGGACAAGGTTCTTTGTGATGTGCTACCAATGGATTCTTGCCTTCTTCTTATAGGATGTCCATGGTTGTATGATGTTAGTGAATGCATGATGTGGAAACTAAATCCTATGTTATCACCAAACTAGGTAGGAAGTTTTAGATGGATCCATTACCACATATGGTAGAGGATAAAACCATAGGTTCTACTGTCATGTTATTGAGTGGAAAGGAGTTCTTCAAAGTTCTTAAGATTGAACCAATACAAGAACCATGTGAAATAATTCTAAAACCAAAAGAAGAACCCCTGAAAGAAAAGGTCACAAAACTACCTAGAGATGTGTAAAAATTATTTGATTAATACCATGATATAGTGGCCAATGAGATACCAATCAAATTTACACCCATGAGGAACATAAGTTACCAAAGAGATCTCATACTAGGGTCAAAACTACCTAACAAGAAAACATATAAAATGACTTCCACTCAAAGTGCAGAGATAGGTAAATAAGTGTAAGAATTGATGGAAAAAGGGTTAATTAGGAAGAGTGTGCTATGCCTACTGTACTAGCTCTTAAAAAAGATGAAAAGTGGAGGATGTGCACTAAATCTAAAGCCATCAACAAGATTGGAATAATTTATAGGTTTTTCATACCAAGGATAGAGGACTTGATGGATTATTTGGGAGGAGCATGCTACTTTTCTAAGATTGACTTGAAGTTAGCTTATCATCAAGTAAGAATCAAACTTAAAGATGAGTGGAAGACAACCTTTAAGACTAGTGAGGATTTGTATGAATGGTTGGTGATACCATTTGGGTTGACTAATGCACCTAGTACCTTCATGAGGTAAATGAATGAGGTGTTGATAGAATTTATTGCTAATTTTGTAATTGTATACCTTGATGATATTTTGATCTTTAGCAAGACTAAGGAGTAGCACTTGAAGAATTTGGACATGGGATTGAACAAGTTACATCAAGAAAAGTTGATTATTACTATATATAAATGTGAGTTTATGAAAATTGAATTGGTTCACCTTGGTTTTGTAGTATCACAGGGCTATTTTTGGATGGATATGTCTAAGGTTTAGGCAATTTTGAGTTTTCCTACACCTAGATCATTTTGGGATGTCAAAAGCTTCCATGAATTGGCATTATTTAATAGGAATTTCTTTAGAAACTTTAGACATCATATCATGGTAATTATCTTAAACACTATTAAAGGAGTAAAATGAAAGTTTGCATGGACACCTAAGGTAGATGAAAGTTTTGAGTACTTTAAGAAGAGGGCAGCTGACATTCCCATCCTTAGGTTACTATATTTCTAAAATACATTTACACTTGATTATAATCCTAGTAACTTGGCCATTAGTCCAGTTTTGAGTCAGGAAGACCATCCTATAGATTTCTTTTCAAAGAAGTTTGATGTAGCTAGATAGAGTTATTCCACATATGATCTATAGTTGTAAGATATGGTGCAACCACTAAAAAAATGGAGACATTACCTTCTTCCCGAGGAGTCTATAGTCTATATAGACAATCATGCCTTAAGTTTTCTTAATAAAAAAAATAATTTGAATCAAAATAATCTCAAGTGGGTAAAGTATCTACAAGCCTATGCATTCATTATAATGCATAAGAAGGGTACTCGAAACAAGGTAGTTAATTCCCTTAGTAGAAGGGTTTTTGGAAATCCATAAAGTCCAATTACAAAGTGTGGGTTTATAGCTATTAAAGGAGCACTACATCATAGATAAAGATTTTTTAGATGCATATAAGGTTTAATTTGATTTTTCTAATGCATTCCATGTGGATTATGTTGATTATTTTTTGCACGATGGATTACTTTTTAAAGGTTCACAATTGTGTATACCTCAAAGGTCTATGATGATGAAAATTGTCAAAAAAAAACACCAAAGTAGTCTTGGAGGACATTTTGGATATGAGAAGACAATGGAGTAGGTAAACAAGACATACTTTTGGCCTAAAATGTACCAAGATATTAGGCATTTTGTGGAATAATGTAGAATTTTACAAAAAGGTAAAGGAACATATCCAATTTCGGGCTTTATAAAACTCTTTCCATACTATCTAGGCCTTGGGAGTGCCTTAGTATGGACGTTGTATTAGGACTATCTAAAATAGTAAGGGGTTGTGACACTGTGTATGTTGTAGTGGATAGATTTAGCAAAATGTCTCATTTAATCTGATGCAAGAGTACTAATGATGATTCTTATGTTGTAGGTATTTTATTTAAAGAAATTATTTGAATTCATGGTTGACCACTTAGCATTTTTAGTGGTAGGGATTCTAAGTTTGTTGGCCACTGGTGGAGGACATTTTGGAAAAAGCTTGGTGCTAATCTTCCATTTTATTTAGCTTGCCATCCTCAATCAGATGGTCAAGCTAAAGTAGTGAATAGGTCATTATGAAATGTTTTGAGGATCCTTACCAAACAACATTGACAAGTTTGGCATTTAATTAGAGGGTGGACAAAATATGCCTATAATATTTTAGTCAATAGATGCACTGGCATAAGTCATTTTGAGATTATTTATGGTTACCATCCAAAAGGAGTACTAGAACTAAGAGATACCAAATATATGAAGAAGAGGAGTCCCTTGAGAGAGAACTTTGCTAAACATATTAAAGGCATTAATGATATAGTAAAAAAATCTCTTCAAAAGAGTGTTGATAAATATACGAAAAGAGGAAAAAGGTCCAGAAAAGAAGTCAAGTTCAATGTAGGAGAATTAGTCATGTCTTATCTTAGAAAGGAGAGGTTAAATAAGGGTCAACCAAAATAGTTACTTATGTAAAAGATAGGACCCCTCAAGGTATTACAAAATTATGGCACCAATGCCTATGATCTGGAACTACCACCTGATTTGGGATTCTCCCCTATCTTCAATGTATGTGATCTTATATGCCAACAAAGGATTGCCTTTATATATTGACAAAATAGTAGTCTACAACTCTCGGATGGATGATTGGGTGACTTATTTTCCCACTCCTCAATCTATGCAAGTTGAACGGATATTGGACACCAAAGTGTTGAAAAAGAGAAGGAAGGGAGTCTACTAAGACTACTTAGTTAAGTGGGAAGGTTATCCTAAAGTTGAAACCACTTAGAGGGTATGTGCAGGATCATGGTGTACCAAACCTGGCCTTAAGTGGCAGTGAAAAACCAGCAAATCGGGGTTATGTCAACTTGACACATAATTTTGAAGTGGTTCTGGACTTTATATCAAAAGGTTGTAAGAAAATAATATGTAGGAAATTGAATCTAGTTTCTAAACTACAAGGCTTTATCTAGAGAAAACATTATTTGATTGGTCAAAAGTTTTGATTTTAATGCAGTACTACAAAAATTTCAGGGCAAAAATAAAAAGTATGTGTATGTCTGACCACCTTAATCATAATCAAATGATTATAATTTTAAATATGATTTTAGATATAAAAAGTAGACTCATGCCTGGATGTGACACATACTTTTGGGAATTTTTATTCTGAATAAATAATTAATTATGAATTTTCTACTATACTATTTTTAGAATTAAAAAACTCCTATGTCTGACCACCTTAACTAGTTCAAAAATAATCAAAATTAAGTTTTTTGTTTTTTTTTTGCTTATACTAGTCGAAGCATAGAATGTGACACATCTTTTGGATTTCACAAATCTTATACAGTTTGAAAGTTATAGCTATTTTTCAACCAGTATGTCAATTAGCACTTTATAGCTAACTCCATTAGAAAATAAGTAATAATTACTTACTGAACTCATAATTTGACAAATCTTACATTTGTGAAAAGCTAAGAACATTCTTAAGAAACCCTTTTCATTACATCAAATTTAGGTTAAAAAAAAGCATCAGCCACATGCTTGAAGTAAAAAACACATAAGAACCTGACCAAAACACATTTTTGGGATGTTTTAAAGATGACCATATAAGGTTGGTATCGAAAGATATAGTAGGAATTATAAAGGTATTAATTGTTTTCATTTAGTATCAGGATAAGTGGGAAAAGAGTTGGAATAGATTTTGAAATTCTTTGAGGCATTTCAGAACTATATATTTTTCAGATCGCCACTTTTTGGCACACCATGATCCTGCACATACCCTAGACAACTTGAGTTGGACATCATCAAGCATGGCAAGATAGTTTTTGAAATCATCAATTTAAATGTGAAATAAACTCTAGGGAAAAGAACCTAGATAGGGCGAGCCTAGAGACCTTAGTGGTAATTTTTTAGATGTTGGTTAACTCATAGACTTTTAGAGTTTAAAAGATCACCTAATGTTTGTTTGTCTAGGTTGTTCTAGGTTGGTCAAACAGTCAAAATTTTGTAAAAGGTTGACTAAAGGTTGGATTAGATCATTTTTTTTTATCATATTTATTCTTTAGAAATAATTTGGGATCTCTCACACATAGTTGGGGTCAAATTACATAATAGTGCAAAAAGTTGCTAAAAAGTTGGAAAGTGCATTTTTTGTAATTTCTTGCAAAAGTTGTCAAGAATGCATAACCAAGTAAAATATTGTTTGTGAAATGAAGGAATAGCCTAGAGGAATGTATATATGTTGGATATCACCATATTTTTGGTTTGAAATCAAGGAGACAAGTTTTGGAGCAAATTTTTGTGTGTACTAGAGTGTTGATCTGTACTTTTTCAAGCAAGTTTTGATTTTGTTTGATGAACTGATTGAATCTAGACCGTAGATTGGTCTCAAATGGTCAAGAAATTGATTAAAACTATTATATTTAATTGTTATAATACGTTGAATTCATTTTTCTTCATTTTTTGTTTTCCTAGCAATTAGGGTTATGAAACTTTCAATGAATTCCTAGCAATCCAAGTCCTCTAACTTGCTATGGATTTGCAAATGGCTAGGGGTAAAGGTTAAAAGATTTTAAATAAGTGCTCCGACCTTTCCTCTTTTTTTGTGATGCCAAAATGGTGAGTGTATGGTTGAACAAGTGTAGTTTTGAGCCATTACAAGAAGGAAAAATATGCATACTGTCACCTTGTGGGTTATGATGCAAGGTTTCAAACCTTAAATGAAAAATATAGATTGTTATAGAATATTTGAGCCTAGTTTAGATTTTTTTTCAAGAGATTTTACCTTGAAACAAATTTGATCAAGTTTAAACCCTACATTTAAGCCTAAAAGGGAGGGTTTTGTGATTAGGGAACCTATGTACGGTACCCTAAATGGATTATTTAGAATTTGATATTTTGTCTAAAAGGTTATCCAAATATCAATTCTTTCAGGGAATTTTCTAGGTCAAACTTATGGAATTTGTAAAATCCTTGATTAGTTGGGCTAATTCTGCTAGGTCTGTTTGGATAAAGCATATCATTTCTGAACAAGGATTGAGAAAAGAGTGAAACCCAATTTGAAGAATGGAAAAAAAAGTTCATTGATATTTTTGGAAGGTGTTGGACACCTTTAATTGTAAATATTCTATAGTAGGGGCTGTGGGGGTGTTGGTGAGACACCAAGGTATCTAGGAGAGCCCTATAGGCTAGATTGAGTTGAGGGTTAATTTGATGGGTTTTTTTTCGTAGGAGAGAAAAGACCTAGGGAGGATTCTTTGGAAGATCCTACCCCACCAATCCTTGGAGTATTTAGATAACCCTAATGAATCCATTGTTTGAGTTTTGTAGGACACTTAAAGCCTCACTGCATCAAAAGCTTAAGTCAGGGTCACTATTTTTGTTTTCTTTCATAAATAATTCAATTTAATAATTTTTTATTTGTTTTATCACTTATATAGTATAATAATTTTTAAAATTAAATATAAAAATTCCATTATATTTAAAAAAAATTATCTCATGATGATGCATAAGATGCAACCCATATAACTTTCCATTTTTTACCATTCTATATTTTAACCCTTTTTTTGTATCAAACTAAACCATTACACACATGTCCTATAAATTATTTCTTTCATCCTATTTTCTTCTAAACACTAGAAATCATGAATAACCTTTTTTATACCCCTAAATACTAGGATAATACTTTCTCTCTTGTCATCTATCAACCATGACAAACAATACCACCACCACAACCTAGGATGGCACAACCTACCTTTCTATTTCCTATTCGTTGCCATCAAGAAAAAAATCATTTGAAAAAATTTCAGCCTCTACCCTTATACAATTCTATGGCTTAATCATAGAAGATCTTGAGACCTTTCTTTTTGAGTTTGACATCCCTTATAGGAGTTCTGACTATACAACAGTTGCTCACAAGATGAAGTTGTTTCCATCTGCTCTTAAGAATGTCTCCTTAAGATGGTTTATGAGGTTAGGAGAAAATGTTCAAGGAGATTTGAATAGAATAAAAACTTTTTTTCTTGCAAAGTACAAGGAGTATTGTAGAGGATATGATATGAAATGGGATGACATTGTTAAAATGTCATAAAAATATGTTGAAACTCTAGAAGACTACTTATCTAGGTTTATGTTCAATCTCCAAAGAAACACTCAACATGAATTAAATGAAGAATCACCTAAGAAATTTTTTCTTAAAGGTATTAGTAACGTGATAATAGAAGAATTGGACCTCAGTTAGGGAGGCAATATTACTTAAAGAACTTGAGAAGATATTAAGATAATTTGACTTAATTATTTAAGAGTGGCCACCAAAAAAACAACATGCGTTACATTTATTCCTAGTAAGCTGAATGGTGTCATAGTATCTAAAGTAGATCTTTACAATATACTCTCTTATTTCAACAAGGATATTATCAATAATGTTGGTACACAATAGGATACAATGCAAGTGAAGAGGAAGCATGACGAAGCTATAGCAATGCTCATGGATTATTGTCCACACTGTAAGGAGAGGAAGAGGAGGTGCAAGTGCAAAATTGTAGCCAATCTAGAATCATATCTAATGCCAACTAAATTTAAATTTGTGGATGAGAATTATGATTTTATTGATGTTTCTCAATGTCAACCATGTGCTCAAAGAAAATGTATGCCATAAGACTCTATATATAATTCTTGTTATAATAAAATTAGTCAATGGAGAAAAAATAAAATTTCCAACCCTAGACCTTACGGTTATAACTAGAGTAGTTATTAGTATAATTAGTCTCAATCCTAGGAGAATAACTAGTGGTAACAACCAAATTTTAACCAACAATGTCAATCTTCTCAAAATTGGTAAAATAACTAATGGCAACAATCTTCTCAAAATTGGTAACAACCTCAATAAGATTAGCAATGATCCAACCAATGGAAGCCTCCATAAAGTATCTTGCAATAGTCACCTTAGTAATGAAATAGTTAGCCTAACTAGTAAGCAATACTACCACCACCTCAACAAAAAACTATACTTCTTCCTCTTAAAGCCAATACAAGTCACCCCAAGCCGACTCAGCCTAACCCTAATCTAATTAATAGTAAGCAACCTAATCAACAACAAAACCTATTCGATTACTCTCAATGATATTCACCTACAATCAGGAACAACTTTTCATACACTAAAGGTTCCTATAATTAAAAGGATAACTAGTGATAACAAATATGCTAAAAATGAAGGATGAACCTATTCCAACACCTGCTCCTACAACAACAAGTCATTTTCTAAAAACTCCACCATATTAGTTAATTTTTCATCAATGGGTTCAGGTATAGCAACTAAAGGATGAGATTTAGATGGAGGAATAGGTTATAAAGTATAAGGAACAAATAAAGTAGGAGAGACAAATGCAAGAGAAAAACTCTTCAGAAAACTCAACTCCATGGTATTAGCTACTTAATGTCATTAATAGTTTTGATAGAGATGATCTAGACATGTAGGTGGTTTTCCACAGTGAGATGGCCAATAAAAATAAATCTTAGCACAATCACAAGGAAATTTAAGACATTTATAAATAGGAGAAGCTACGAATTGCATGGAAAAAAGGCATGGAATATCAAGCTTAACTTGAAATTGATCAAAAGTGGGAATGACAATAAACTTAGTATAAATAATTTTCCCTAATAAAGACATAGCCAAAGTAATAGAAACTTAAGGATGATAGACAACATGATTACAAGTTCCAATCCAAACATGAGTGGTACCAGAAACTATATCTCTATGCAACCTTTTGTTAAAAGGGTTTTCTTTCATGATAACATTTACAATAGAGGAAGGATCAACCAAAGTACCACAAGAAGGAATATGAGAAACTCTAATAGTGATGTAAAGGTCTATTAGGTTCCTTAAACATATTAGAGTGACTAAAGGTAATAATACACACTTATTCAATTTTAGGTGGAGATTAAATTGAAGGTTGAGGTGATAAATCAACATGATTAACGACATGATTAACTTCTTGTATATTCTCATCATAGTTAATATGATGATTGAAAAAAGAAGGTTGATTAAAAATATTCATTGAGTGAGAAGCGAAAGGATTATTATAAATCTTAAAATTTTGATTAGGTGATGCAAAAAATCTATCCATGTTATTAACTTCAGACTCAACAAAGAGCCTTAGAATCATCTAGAATAACATTCTTCAAACCATAACATTTTTTATTGTCATGACCTGGTTGATAGTAATATTGACAAAAATAATTGGAATCAAAAGAAATATTAAATACCTTATTATGGTCAATAGGAAGAATAGGACAAAGATTTAGAACATGAGAATGAATCAAGTTAGTCATCACCTTAGACAAAGGCTCAGATAGTTGAGCATATTGATGACTAGGATGAAATATAGAGGAAAAAGTAGACATACTTCTAGATGTAGTAGTCACTTGATCATCACCTATATTAGTAGACTTGATTTTGATGAAATTTTTAGTTTTAGAGAGCTTTTTTAAATTTTTGATGGTATCACCCTTATCACTAGAAACAAGAGCCATTAGAGTAGAGCTCTCGAGTTGGCTGACTTGTAAGTAGTAATGGTGAAGCACTATGCATAAGAGTGAAAAGGAGGTGTACTTAGTAAGGAGAATCTTAATCCTAATGTCCTTTGGTAAATTATAAATAAAGATACACTAAATATCACAATTAGGCACATGATAAGAAATCTGAGAATACAAATGTTTAAATCTAGCAATAAAATTAATAACTTTCTCTTTGACATTGTTCTTACAATGCATTAAATCATCAAAATAAAGACACTTGTGGAGTAATATTATTGAACTATTGAATGAAAGAAAGAAAAAAGTTTGAGAAAAATTAATAGAATAAGGATGTAGAGAGAAATACCACTGCAAGACTCTATCCCTAAAAGTATGTGGGAATAACTTATTCATAAGCTTATAGTCACGAGACAAATCACTACATATAGTCTAGAAAGTTTTAACATGAATTATGTGATCTCCCTTACCATTATAAGTATCAAGATGGAGTGCATCAACATGTTGTATGATAAAAACATGAATTTCATATAAGGAAAGGGGATTAACAACATCAAATGTAGGAATATTTTACTTATATTGAGTAAGCTAAGTGAGTTGTTGCTATAAAGATGAGAGGGTTGGAATCAATATACTAATAGTAAGATTTAAAGAAACACAAGTAGCAATAGGTATGATAGATGGATTAGGAAAGTTATAAGAAGTAGAATGAATATGTAAGGATTTTGGTGGAGGATGAGAAGGAATGGATTTAGGAGGAATACTCACTAGAAGTCAAGCATAACTTTAGTGGCTAATATTTTCCAATTTTCCAATCTCACTCATTCGGGAAACCAAATTTGTCTAATTTTTTTTGCACTTTTGGGGTGTCCATATTGCCTACACTTTACCAAAATTTGGTCCCCTACTTAGGTTAATCACCAATAATAATGTTGAAGTATTTAGATTTTAGTGATGACTTCGCCAATGGAATCTAATTTTTCTACATAGTAAATTAAATATTTTCTCCTACAATTTTCAAGCCTTTTCTTAATAATGGTCATATTCACCAATATTTCATAAATATTTAAGTTACACTATCGATTAAGTATGTATATTTGACATGTGTCTCTATTCTAAAGACCTTTCATGAAACTTTTAATCCTTTATCACTTTGCTACAAAATGGATTTGATTGGGGACACATGTCTTTGCTTTGAGAACTCTCTTTAAAACCTAGTATCATTTTAAAAATTTGCCATGAAATAAGATTAAGACAATTGTTTTAGGATCATCCAATAGTTAAAAATAATAGGGGTGCTTCCCCCAAACCACCATTCAATAATTTGCAAGTAAATCATAATGATAAAAGTGGGCTAAATTTAAACATAAACTTTGATAATTAATTAGGCTCCATATTATAATAATAATAAAATCATTGTTTTTAGGTATGTTTAATTTTTTTCATGATTTTCATCAATAATGAAACATTCACTGAGATTTTATGGAGTTTTCACCTGATTGAAAAATAATCACCAATAAAATTAAAAAAATTCCTACTTAAAAATAAAAATTTCACAATAGAAATTAATATTTTTTCCTTGAACTAGTATCCGAGTCATCAAAATTTTATACTATTTTCTAAAGGCAGTTTCTTAAAGTTATCCCTGCTAGAAGTGAAAGAATAGGAAGATAAACACTTAAATGAGTGGACACTTGTCTAAAAGTAGTCATAAGATGCAGAGCATATGGAACTATTTTAGAAAGAGTGGTATAAATCAGGATAGAAGTTTCAATGGTTCTGGAAGGAGGAGGATATCCTAGCTCTTAAGAACATTTTGTCAAAGACTAAGCATGAGTATTAATAAGGTTAGATATACGATGTAAGATAAAAATATTATTATCATAATTATTAAGAAATTATTAAGATATTCAATAGTAGCAATGCTATTAGGATTTTGATTTTCTTGAGTAGGCCAAGTTTTCAACTTATCAAATTCACTAGAAAGATTATCAACTTTTGAAGGAGGAACTCTGAAAGCATCATTGTCTTTACGGGATGAGTTCAAAGAGTTATGCTCCATTATATGGTTAAGTTCATGAGTACATATGTGAGTGTCATTTTGAGTCCTAGGAAGAAAAGAGGAATCATTAACAAAGGAGACCATGAGTCTACAACATAACCTGATAGGAATGTTATAGGCTACGTTTCATGTAATTAAACTCATAAAAGGAGAGATAAAAAAGGAAAAATGAGATCTAACCATAAAAATGTAATAAATAGCATAAAAGGGAGATGTAATCACATATAAAATAGCCAAATATAAGTGTAGGATAAAAAGAGAAGAGGAGTTCACCAAAAATATAGTAAAAACCTAAAATAATACAATCTAATACCAAAAAGAAAGGGGGACAAGTGAAGTTCACCAAAATGTTTAGTGATAAAATGGAAGTGCTTTAATAAGATGTAGACTTCCACTTTATGGGGACACTAAGTCATTCAAATATGTGTGTGAGGAAAAAAGTAGATATTCCAAGTATGATTGCACTTCCAAAACAAATTATATTAACTAGGACCCAGAGAAATAAGGGTGCTAATACCGAATTTAGATTATAAAAAGGAAAACAATACAAATAAACACACTCTCTTAGGCCTTTAATTAGATAATGAAATTGACCAATCGCCTAGCTACTATAAATCTTTATGCTATGTAAAGACAATCAACCAAATTAAGATACAAATATAGGGTAAAGATATGAAAGGAAATAAAATATAAATGACTCACCTTTAAATTCATGAAGGAAGATGTACTTTCCCTCCAAATCTCAATGATCTAAACTATATTTAAATATCCATACATTGATCTCAAAATCAAACAACAAGAATAAAAAAACCCTAAAATCTTCCCAAAATTAGAGACTGAAGGACTAGGTCAACTTGGGGAAATATCCTACAATCAGGTTCATGTCCAATGATTTGCAACTAATGGTTCTAGAAAGCTTGCAAATAGTTAGTTTCAAATCTATAATCCTTTTTTCTCCCAACTTGCAAATCAACATGGAAAAGGAATTTTTAGGGGTTGGGGTTTGATGAGGGCTTTCCTTGGTAAACCTTGAGGTTAATAAATCAACTATAATTCAGAAATTTAGATTTAAATGCTTAAGAAACAAGATAAATTTTAGGATTCCTCTTGTTTGTATGTAGATAAATGTTTTATAAATCTTGAACTAGGAATGTAGGATATCTCCACTCTTTGCAATATATCTACCATAATCTAACCATGGTGTCATGGATATAAAAGTGCATCAATGAAGAAGATGATGAATTCTTCAATATAGATACCCTCCCTTGATGGCCAACAATATGCTAGATCTTAAAGAATAAATGCCCACAAAGGATCTGTCAATGCTAGATAGGAATCATCTTGCTTAAATTATTGAAAGCCTTGAATACTTGAACTCCTTGAATACAAAACATTAGAAATCTTCACTAGAAAGATAGATCCTAAGAGCATGAATGCATGGATCAATGTGGTGTTTGCTTGATTAATCAAAAGTATCACTTAAACATAAAATAGTGAGATTCACTAAAACTTTAATAAATTTTTTAATTTTTCATATTTCTTAAATTAATTTACATGTCATCAACCTGCACACAATTCTTTTGAAGTTTAAAAATTAGAAAAGTTAACTTTTGATTAAATTATGATATTCATACATGGGAGGTTTTAGAAATTAGCTTAGTCATCAATTAAAAATAATAATTAAAAAATGACTAAAAAATTAAAGAAAATTATTTTCATCAATATTTGGTGTGTCAAGTAACTTCTTTTTAAAAGGATTCACAAAAAATCATTTAGTTGTGTCAAATTATGGTGTTCGTACATGAGTGTTGTATGGTCCTAAAACATGCATTTTGAAAAAAATGGTTTTTAAATATCCATACAAAAAGAAACTATCATATTGGTATAAAAATAAATAACATATACAAAAAGGATATTCTTAACACTACAATTTTTATTTGTGAAGTTTTTTTATATTTAATATCTCAATGCCTCAAATTTTTGCATCAATTAGCAAGATATTTCAAAAATAGGAAAAACACTTCCACTTTTTTGCCAAAAGTGAGACCCATCTTCTTGCACTCACTCCTCTGTTAAGAAATTTGCACAAGGTTTGTTAAAAATACTCTACTATGATATTTTCCCTAATACACTTGTTAGAATATATCAGTACCTGATCAATTATTTTTCTCTCAAAAATATATTTATGGATCTCTTATCTTCAATGTCTAAATTTGATTTCCTCATTTGATGTACTATAGTTTTGTCTTCACTGCTAAGTTTTTTGGTCTAATAGCCTTCCTTGCTCTATCCTTAGCTTTTTTGATGTTTCACATTCATCTATGCATTCATCAAATCACACATGCTACTATATTGAGTTAGGGTTAGAACCCTACTTAAATAGATAATCGTAGAATATTCTAGATCATAACCAATGATCCATAATTCACTCTTTTATCATTTAACCCTTTTGATTTGGCATGATACCATAATCTTCCTTTCTTGGGATCAATTCCTTCTAACAATAAATGTAATTTTTTCCTTATCTATATCTACAATCCATAAAAATCACATAGATGTTGGCTAAAATGATCTACATTTAATTGTTTGTGGAAATGAGGCAGCAATTGCCACAAAAAACATAAATTTGGAGAAGAATCACCCTGTTGATCAGATTATTCACAAAGGAGTAAAGAGAATAAATAGAATGAATGAATAAATATGTTTGATTTCTCATGTTGAACCAAAAAGTGCATATGAGGCATGCAAGGACGATCATTAGATTCAAGTAACGAAGGAAAAACTAGATCAGATTATGAAGAATGGGACATCAGAATTCATTCTTAGACCCAAAGAAATAAATGTTATAGGGACCAAATGGGTATTCAAAAACAATATGAATGAACAAGGTGAAGTTATGAGAAAGAAAAAAGGTTGGTATGCAAAGGATACCCATAGAAAGAAGGTATAGATTATGAAGACATTTTCCCCTATTGCCAGAATTGTAGTAAGAATGTTTTTGGCTTATGCAACAAATAAGAAGTTTAAAGTGTAGCAGATGGATGTAAAGTTAACATTTATGAATTGAGAACTTGAAGAAGTATAAATTGAGTATCATTGAAGAGAAAGACATGGTAGGAATATTGAAGAAAACATTCTATGGTGCAAAATTGACACCAAGAACCTAATCTGGAAGATTGGACAAATATTTGGAAAAAATTGATATTTGCTAAAGGTACAAAAGACATTAATTTTTATTTGAAAAAAATTGAGAATTAATTGTTGATCCTTGTGATGTTAGTTGATGATATAATATTTGGAGGAAATGACGAAACAAGTGATAAGTTTTTTGATGAGATGAAGAATGAGTTTGAGATGAGTATGATTGGTGAGAAAAAGATTTTCTTGGGATTATAGATTGTACAAAATAGTGATGGTATTTTCTTATCAACAAATAAGTATTTGATTTAATTTTTGATATTTAAATGGTTTATAAAATTGTAAGCTTATTGGTACACCTATGATAATTGTTCACAAGTTATCTAGCAAAGATGTAACACCAATAGTTTAGTAGAAGAAGTATAGATTTATGATTGGAGGTTTGAAATATCTAACTCACAATGGACTTGATATAGAAAATGTAGTTGGGATAGTAGAAATATTTCAAGATTATCCTAAGAAATCACATTATGCAATAGTAAAGAGGATATTCATATATCTAAAGCATACACCTAATTTTGCACTATGGTATGATAGATCAAGTAATTTCCCTTTGTGTATTTATCCTAATGTGAATTGGGTAGGTAGTATGGATGGAAGAAAGAGAAATAGTAGTCAAGCATTTTTCCTTGGAGGAAGATTGGTTTCTTGGCTAAGAATGAAATAAGTTTGTATTTCACTTAGAACAATAGAAGCAAAGTGTGTAATGGCAGTAAACAATTATAATTAGATCATGTGGATACATTAGGTGCTAAAGAACATTGGAATAGAATTTTTAGAACCTTTTATCATACATTGTGATAAGACAAGTACAATTCTCATATGTCTAAGAATTATGTGTTATATTCTAAAACTAAGAATATATCCATTAATTATCATGTTTTGAGTGAGCAAGTTGTAGAGAATGAAATCAGATTAGAGTATGTAAGTACAAAAGAGAAGATTATAGATATATTTACAAAGACTTTACATAGAGATACATTTGAGTATTTTCAAGGTATGCTTGGGGTTATGCCCATACCTATTTCTAAATAAATGATGCAAAGAATGCATCAGTCTGACGGTACAAAGAACTATTGTTTATATATATTGAATGATCATGCTTCCTGTATGAGGGAGTATCTATGATAAGAAGAATCATCAAGGACTCTTAGTAGTTGGTAGGGAAAAGTATATTTGGACACTTGAGCTGATTGAAGATTTTGAGTAAATGATTGATATAATGAAACCTTTGTCATTGATGTCAATGAGGGCGGGGGAGTATACATGGTATGAAAAACATCTACTTAGTGAAGAAGAAAACATCCTTTACATCTATGTATGAGGGAGAAGTATTATTGATGTTAATGGGGAGAAAACATTGAGTTATATTGATATAAGAGAAGTTGTGAACAATTGATTTCCATGCATTTAAGATTGAGAAAAATGATGGCCATCCATCAAATAAGGAGAATTATTCATGAGCATTAGAGTGTGAACAACTAATCTCAATCCTAACAAAAAGAGAAGAAAATAAAGTAGTGCTTCTATGTGTTTCATATTTGATTGATAACAAGGATTTGAAAAGAAGAGAACAACAAAAACATCAATAGTGTTTGATTATGTATTCTTGGAACTTGGATGTTTTTCATCTATGTTTCCATCAATGCCAAATGGGGACATTTTTAGCATGAATGATAATGCTATTCCTTAGGGGGGGTATCCTAAGAATTCAAGAGATTATTTATTATTGGCATGTTGCATTCATGACTGTGTAAATTTCATTGGTGTTAGCATAGTATAATTTCTATAAAGACTGGTAGAGTAGCAGATAGAGAATGAGGTTGTATAAATTGTATGTTTATTAAATCAAGTTAAGCACAACTAAGAAAGTATTATATAGTATGTCATGATGAAGTGGACAAAAGCATGTACAGAGAGTTGAAGACATGATGAAGATATTCATAATTTATAGAAGGTAGTATTCAAACAAAGTACCTAAGAAGCAGTTTCTAATGTTTGGATTCTAATTCCTAATAGAGATAGAATCTAAATGTGAAAAGTTGGATAGTTATGCTAAACATGATGATGGTGATGTTAGCATGCATGTAAGGATAGAAGTCACACGTGTAATAAGTTTTAAAGACTATGAGCTAAAAGTGTTGTGTAATTGTAAAATATTTGTTTATCTTAATGAGGTCCTATTATAATTAATTAGCAAAGCCTTAGGGAAGACCCAAGGAATAGTTTGAAGGACATGATATAAATGAAGGTTATTTTACTTGTGATATTATATGGATCAATTATGTATTCAGGTTAACATCAAGCAAGAAAGAGCAAAGTGTTTGGTAAATGTGTCTAAGTGATCAAAGGATTATTAGATGTGATGTTGGTGATCTAGTATCAAAATCAATAGGCATTTGGTCTAGTCAGAGGATATAGAAGGAGCTACACATTTCTATTATTCTGCAAGGTATAATACATAGACTAGTTGGATAGTTGGTTTGTTGGTCTTGGCCCTGAAGTGTTGGAATAATTTAGAATAACTGAGGGTGGGCAAGGTGGGGGGGGGGGTGGGTGAATTAGTTATCCAAGGTCTAGATGTAAAATAAAACTTTTCATATCTTAGTGAACCCATATCCATAAAACATTTTCATCATGCATGCATCCATTAGATTATGCAATTACTCAAACTTGTAGTTTACTCTTAAATCAATTTGTAGAAATGTAAACATGAAACATAATAGATTCAATAACACATTTGACACAATTATTTAATGTGGAAACCCAATTTGGGAAAAACTACTAGTAACATGCTACTCATTCTCACTCTTCTAAAGTGATGTCTTTTGAAAGGCTAACCTTGGTAAAGGTTACAATGCAAATTGTTAAAAGTGACCTGGTTAAAGGATTTGAATCACCCTATTAGGAGTGATCCTTATTAGAGGACTTTAGATCATTCACTTGGAATGTCACCTAGTTAAAGGATTTACAAATGACTATTAGGTCAACCTTAATCCAAAGGATTTACTCTAGATTGATACAATGATTAGAGAGTAATAGTAAGGTTTGATCTGATAAGAACTTACAACACACTTCTAGATTATAGATCTCTATTTCAGCCCTCCATGCTATTTGCCTTTCATACACTTCAGCTTTGGTAGCTTGTTCACCCTTCAAGCATTCATATCCTTAAGAGTTTTTACTTTTCTTACCAATGTTGTCTCTTCTCTTAAGTCACTAAATGAAGCAATACCCTAGACTGTTTGTGTTCCTTAGGTTCTTGCACATGACAACCCTTTCTTCTGACCAACCATCTCTATTAGTAGAGAATAAAGATCTTTTTTTGTTCATCCTCAATTGTCCATTGTAGGGTTAGATCAGATTAGGTAGGATTCAATGAATCTACCCTTTATTTCAGTTCATTCCCTTCTTTAAACTTCTCCTTCAATTCTCTTTGAATGTAGCCTTAAAATAATTTACCATGAATTCTATGCTACCAACTCATCAACCTTATCTTCCACATGATTCACACAATCCAAGAAATCAAACTTGTTAGCTCAAATTCATCAAATTCTTGATCTTTCTCATAATGTTGATACTTGACATTAGTTGGCTTCTGGTGCTCAGCACATACTACATTGCTTGACATCCACTATTGAAACACTCAACATGAACTAAAATTTAATAGTGTTTGTCATCAACAAAACTTTACTTGCCTTACACTCTTTCACTTGACTTACACTAAAATTGACTTTTCTCAGCTCCAACTAATTTTCTTCTCGACTTGCACTAAGTTTTCTCGGCACCTATTATCTACTTGGTCAAGCTTGGTAGAAAAACTTTTTTTAACATGTCTTTCCAACGTTACATAGTTTAACCAACCTTTACAACCTTAAGTATATTATCAATGCACTATATTATCACTATCTCAACTATTTCTTGTACTCCTTTTCATATCATAACTCAATATTTCGTCTAGGTGCTATTGTTACCTCATTTGATCAAATCCTCTTCATCAATCATATAAATGATAGTACTTAAATCATATAAGCAATTGTCTCACCAGTATGTAGTAGGTTTGACATCAATGAAAAAAAAATGATTGAAACATATTTATCATACTCATATCAATCTCTTTTCAACATGAAATTATTTGGACAATGGGTCCATCTACCTTCTACAACTTCTAACGAGGTTGGCACAACTTCTCATAGGATTGGAATCTCTTAATGGAGATTTAAATTCTCCTAATAGGGACCAATGTCTACTAAATATATTTCATTGGCTTCTAACAGAGTCCATCCTCTAACAAGGAACCTTTATATTAGTACATCATTTTGTGGGTACAATCCCCATTGGATTTTTCCCTAAGGGTCTCCCTAGTTAACATATCTAGTATTATTGTGTATGACTATCTAGTTATGGTTGCTGATTATATTGGTCACATGGTTAAGGATTAATAAGGTTGATAAATATTTTAATAGTTGGATAATTTATTCACCCTCCCTCCTTCTCAGTTATCTTGGTGGACTTTACATTTTAACAATACTAAATAAAACCAAACAATGATTTTTGAAGGGCGATATGTTGGACCTCATCATAGTTAGCAAAGTTATATGAAGTGAAAAATAAAGGTGGTCCCAAGTTGTAAGTGTTTTTATCTCTATTTTTTATGGTCCTCATAGTTTGGTTTTTTGTTAACATGTTTTGATTGATACAAAACATTTCTTTTTTGTGTAGTAGTTCAAGTTTCTAAATGGAGCATCTTTCAATCCGTTCATTGTGAGACCTTTCCTTCAGTTATTTTAGGTGGGTTTGGCCAAGTGAATGCTAGGGGACATACCATTTCCCTCACTAAATATAGGGAATTCTTTCGTGCAAGTCATACCTAGGTGTCCCCAACATGCACTAAGTAAAACCAAACACTGATTTTCAAAGGGCAATATCTCAGACTTCATGATGGTTACAAAAGTTACATGAAATATACAAGTAAGATATTCCCATGATGTAAGCGCATGTAGCTTCATTTTTTATGGTCCTCATGGTTTTATTTTGGTGAAGACATTTCAGTCGATACAAAATCTTATTTTTTATACAATGAAAAGTTGCTAAATGTAGCATCTTTTAGTTTTTTCATTGTGAGACTATTTTGTTAGCTCTATTAGGTCCCATTGGTTGGGTAAATTTTACTGAATATCCTATTTCCCTCACCGAACATTGGGAATGCTTTCATGGATTTTATACCTTGTTGTCCTTAAGAGCTTGTGAGCATTGCATCATGACTATTGCTCATGTTGTAATATACAAAGAATGTAAACTATTTGACAAATTCCTTCAAAGAAATTTTGCTTTGTAGAAGAAGAGAGGACATGTTGGGAAGTGTTTGACAAATTTATCCAAATAAATTAAGGAGGCATGTATGATGCATTTGAATTATTTGATGAAATGTGAGGAGGAATGATTCAACCTTGGTGATAGAGTTAAATGTTGAAGAGTATTTATTTAATCACAGTCAAATATAGTTGAAAGAAATGGAATTGATCTCCCTTACTCATACATGTTAAAAATATGGAATCATGCATAACATTGGAATTTCAAAAAAGAGAGGGACATCCACCATACATTAAATCCATTTATGTAGCACTAGACACAAATTTCAACAAAGAATCCAACCAGTGTAAGCTGTTGAACTTTGTAAACTATTGATCTTTAAATGCACAAACATTCCCATACGTCTAACACAGTATGGATTATGAAATATCTTGCTTTGTCAAAACATTTCAGCTTAAAATTCACTATTATCAAATATTAGTATTAAATTAGCTAATCCCATATTGCAAGCATCAAATCCAATGTGATAACAAAAACTTGAAGTTTTGTGCATAAGGTCTAATAACGCCAATATCCAATAATCTCATATAATATCATACATCAATAATTTTAAACATCATAACTTTAGTTCTAATAATTTCATACATGAAATATATATTAAAAATGACATACATGAAAAACAATATACAAAATGTATGTCCAATAATGCATATAGGCATAAAATATAAATCCCTAGATATCTACTCTTTTTGCTAGGGGAACAAAAAATATATCCCTAGTTGACATTGATTACTAAGAAGAAAAAGATGTTGTTGATGATGGGGTCTTCCTAACACACTCACTAGTGCATTTGTCTAGACTCTTCTATAACTCAACCTATTACGATCAAAAGTATATGCAAATCAATACCTATTACACATCAAAAATTAAATATATATACACATAAAATAGAATATTTTGTTACATCTAGCTGATAATCATGATCTACATTCCCATCATAGGCACATGGATGATTGGGAGTAATAAGACCCTGCAATAATTATCAAGGTTATCATAATTATGAATATCATATCTAATTTAAATACATACTAAATTGTAATGCAAGCTCTTTATTGCATTGGTCAATGGCTTGGAACTAGCAATAGTAGTAGTGACTCCCTGATCAATATAGTGATGAAGATGTGGAGGAATCTCTAGTGGTATTAGTTGAAAATGATAGAAAAAGAGAATCAGATGCATTTATCAAAAATACATATTTTCTTATGCCACATTAGCAATTCAAATATTTGGGTACCTCTGTGAATGTAGCACCACATCCTTCATTGTATTGTGTAGATCCTAAAGGTGCAACATTTACCTATTGCACATGTATGTAAATGTATTAGACATTAGAATTTAATCACATTCATGTGAAAAATAATGTACTATACACAAAAAATTAAACACATTAGCATATGTATGTATACATCTAGGGAAAATGAAGTCATCTAAAATCTTGCTAACCTCAAATCAACATCGTCATGAATAATCTAATTCTACATAAGATCATATAATAAATTAAAGGAGTAAATTAATCATTGATTAATTCAATAAACATAATCAATTGAATAAAAATAACGTGCAAACAAATATACATGTACACACATGACTTGTACCATGTCCATGCTCAAAATCTAATGTTAAAGTTGATGGTCTAACACAAAACTAATTCAAATCGATACAAGTTTTGAGTTAACCTTTGATATGATTACATTATAAATAGATGTATTACCTTAAATGAATACATTGATATATACCTACAGTGTTGTCAATGTGCTATAAAATGGGGTCAAGGGATTAATGCTAGTGTCAACAATAGTTTACCTCTAATTTTTGAACAATGTTGAGACATTCATTTATTTTTCATTCACCTACATATGAGATGTGATCAAAATATTTAAAATAGAATTATTTATATTTACGTGTGTATCAATTCCAAATGTAACATTTAGGAAGTCTTATGTCATGATCCCAGTATCTTCATCCCATCTCCTAGAAGTGTTGAATGCGTATAAAGATCCACATGATGTGCACATGTGACCAATAGTATGAGTGGCTCATCCACAACCAAAGGAGATGCATAATGATTGAGGCTCTAATTCAAAGATCTAATAGTTCCTACAATGTCGATCTCCACATGTTCCTTTTCAACAAGAATGAATAGTAATATGCTTCACCTATGGCTTTCCGATAAGAAAACTAACAACAGTAGGGTCACAAAGTTCACATGGCTTATTAGACGATGAACCCCACCTCTATGATGAGAAGGAAGAATATTAAAATAATTAGGAATCTCCCCAAGGAAAAATTCACAATATAGTTTGCTCAAGTAATACCTTGGAACCTCATGATTTCTACAAGGAGGGGCATCAAACTATTGGATACAATTGATTAATTGTGTATTGTCTTTGATGTTACACAAATGTCATATCATTACGAGTTAGTGTATGTTGAGCTCACTCAGGAAGTGAAACTAATTTTCTATGTCTATTGAGGGTTAAAGAGTTTGCCTAGTTTAGAAGAGAGTGTCTATCGAGTTCACTCGAGTGCAAAAGAAAATCTTGGTGAAGATGAGTGTTAATCAAGATCACTCAATTAATGAAGGAAAATTTGGATGGAACCAATGTCTACTAAGCTCACTTAGTTACTAAATAATCTATGCAAGTATGTAGTGGTTATAAGAATTTACCTTGTGGAAAAATCACATAAGACCAAGAATCACAATAACTAGCACAAAATAGACCAACAGAGTATGATCAAAATAAAAATATGATATTCAATTAATTTTAATTGATATGAAAGTACACTAGGAGGGCCTAAATATAAAGGCCTCTAGGCTAACTAGGAGTCACCACATTGATAAGTCTTACAACCATGCACATGTCCACCAGGAGTGGATTATCCTCCATTAAGCACAGGAGTCAGTGTGATGATGAGAGGATAATCCTACAAAGGTATAACACATAAAATTATGTTGTAGAAACCATGTGCTAAAATAAGATTGTGAATAATTGTGTTGTCAGCATGACAACTCAGTTAATTATGCAAACTCTAGTGTTGTCAACATGACAACTTATATGAGTACACAGACTCCTATCTGTCTAACCTAAGAAATAATAAAATAATGCATTTATCCTAAGTAAACTTATGTAAAGTGTAAATAATATTTATCTATAGTAAAACCCCCACTTAGGTGCAACTTAGGGAAATGCACTTAAGTTGACAAAAGATATAATGAAATGCATAATGGGTCCCGGCTATTAGGCCATGTTAGGTACCGAAGTACAAATGCAATGCTGAAATGAAATTAAATCTCTTTGAAAATGAAGGAAGAGGGAAAAACTCATGGGAAAAAACATCCTCCAAAAAGAGAGATATGTACAATAAAGAAAGATGCATGTATGGATGGCATAATCAATACCCCCCCATCATGACATACATCATGCATATACAACAGAGAATTCTTTGATGAAATCCCCCCTTAGTTAAGGATCTTGTAATGATAAGTGTGTGAAGATAGAAGAAAATCTATTGTTGACAAGCAATGTTTCTCCCTTGAGGAAGAAGATACACCAAGTATAGGTGTAAGTATGCTTCCCACTGTGGATAGGAAGATGAAAGAGGAATCCGTATTTAGTATGTCGTGGGTGCTACCTCTAAGGTCTAATCAAATGTTGACAAGTCCTTGATGAATGAAGATTCCGTGAACCAGTCTAATTGATTCCCAAAAGGTGGAAAACAAGGTAACATGTCCATGCATGAAGGTGAATCAACCTCCAAAGATGATGAAGCATCCTGATAAGAAGATGTAGGAAGAGAAGAAATTTCACCTCCCCTCAATAATGTAGGCACACCCATGATAGAAGCTCCTTGATGACTGAAGAAGCTACACTAGGAAGGGTGAATGAAATTCCTCCTTGTAGGAAGAAATGGTGTCATAGGTGTAGTAGAGAATGCTCCCCAACTAGTAGGAAGAATCCTCAAAAAATATGATATCTGAGGAAAAAGGAATACAATCTCCAAAGATTGATATGACTCCTCATAAGTGAAAGAGTCCTTCTCCATCTGCTGTAAAGAAATATCCATAATCATGTCAGTCTTGAAAGATAACTCAAGTGGTTGAGGGTCAGAGTGTGCCCTTGCAATGAGTGAAGAAGTCTCCTCAACAAAGAGAAAATTGATGTCATCAATGATGTCTCCAACATCTTTAAGGTAAGACTCCATGAACAACCCTACAATGTTTGGAAGGAAGTCATCCCATGAAGCTTAAGTAGGAAGACATGGTAATGCCTACTACACTAAATTAGGAGAATTTGTGGCTTGAACTAGATCAGTGGAATCAATAGGAGTATTAGGATGTGTGATCTCATTTGGATTTGGAGGTACCATAACTGGAGTGACTAGAGTTAGAATGTGCTCTAGAAATGGAGGAACTGTAGGATCTCCATGTGCTTTCCAAAGAGCCATCAAAATGTTATAAGGATAAGTGACCTTGTCAATGACTTCAAAGAAATCAGGGGTGATACTAAAATAAATGAGATGTAAAATTACTGTAATAGGTGGTATATCAATGATAGAGAGTAGTTCATTGGAACATAGATAAGGAAATACTTCCATATGCTCTCTTGGTTGATGAATTCTCAAAGCACTCCATTTTTTATAGTTCCTCTTTGTCAACCTCGGTCTAACACCAAAATGACATCTAAAACAAAACTCCATGAGATCAATGTATAAATGCACCCCCCAAAATGAAAAAACAAGCAATCAACCCCCCCTAATGTATGATTTGGAACTTTATAGGTAGTGCATTTACAATAGGCCACTTCCCAATTTAGGCCTTAGTGGACTTCTTATTTTGCTATTTACAACCTCCTTTTGAAGTAGAAATCTAGAACCTTAGAATGTAGCTCAGAAATACAATAATTTTAAAGCAATATAATGCAAAGAAAGGACCTATCTCTAAAAGTGATATTTTTATCCACACATGCCTATAGTATAATTGTAGATCCAAAAAGTACACAAAAAATTATTCACTTTCAAGAAAATGGAACCTCTTTATGTGTCTAGATGAGCCTATACAGAGCATTTGAAGTTGAAAAATGCAAGATTGGACATATACAGTCACCAAAAGCTACAATTTCTGACAAATCTATGCCCTAAAACTAGAAAATAATGGCACCACTAATTTTTTAAAGAAATTCTAGATAAGAAAAGAGAAAATTGAACTTGATTTGGAGCTTGGATGACTGAGATATGGCCTCTCAAATTTAGACTATCAAATCAAAATTGAATCTAGAGAGGGGTCTAATCAGCAAAGTGCAAGGTTGAATTTGACATCCAAACAACTATTGCAGCAGTTCAATTTTGCCTACGAATGATGGTCAAATGGCCATCAATTTTAACATAGTGTTTTGATGACATCAACAATAAAGATACCCCTGGCTGATGTGGCAAATGATGTCAGTGATGATAAAAATAATATAGATGTATAGACATACATGTGGTAGTGCCTACATAGATTCAATGTGGCACAATATGGTGTTGTTGATGTGGGGTATGGAATTGTATGGCTCAAGTACATGTGAAGGGGATCTGTCTATGTGGAAGCCAAAAGTTTTGTAATCACCAAAAAATAACTTACCAGTAGCATAGTTGAAAAGATCGATGGTCCGTGGGCAATATTAGTCCCATATTTACAAGGGTTATGAATGGGACAATATTTAAAAACACCTGGCCACTGCAGTAAAATAAACCAACATAGTCCACTGGATATGGAGTGTTCAATGCCGCTAGATGTTTGGGAAATATGGTGCGGTACAATATTTGTACAATGTTATTGCTAGAATTTGATGAACCAATGCCAAAATAGCAAGGAATACTACTGGTTTTTTGGTATGCTAAAGGTGCTAAATTAAAATGAATTATGCTAAGTTAATAAGAAATATTCCACCTATAAGGGCTGAGATTTGACCACCGACTTCCTCCAAAAAAATTAAAATTTCTCTATAGGCTTGATGGCCTAAAATAATTTTGAACAAAATGCTTTGAAAAATATAGAAAAAATAAAATACAGATCTGAAACAAAATAAATGTGCAGATCTAATTGATCATATCATATTTACAAATCGGGCCTTTGGGTGTCAATTTGAAAAAAAAAATTGCCTCAAAGTTGACTATGGCCAAATATAGGTGAATTTATAGTCAATTTTCACCGAATCAATGCTCCAAATGCAATGGTGAGGTCTGCTTGGGCTCTAGACACTCCCAATAGCTACGGATACTCTAGATTTGAATTGAGGTATCCTCAGACAGGTGAAGCAAGAATGGTCTCCAATGGCTATGAAATGATGCTCCTATGGGTCTAATAGCATGTAAGAATTTGGTATAGCTCTGATACCATGTAAGAATTTGCCTTAGGGAAAAATCACCCAAGACCTAGAAACACAACAACTAACACAAAATAGACAAACAAAGTATGATCAAAATAACAATATGATATTCAATTGATTGTAATTGATATGCAAGTACACTAGGAGTGCCTGAATATAAAGGCCTCTAAACTTTCTAGGAGTCAGAAAACTGATAAGACTTCCAACCAGGCACATGTCCACCAGTAGTGAATTATCATCCATTAAGCACAATAATTAGTGCAATGATGAGAGGATAAGCCTACAAAGGTCTAGCACATAAAATTATGTTGTAGACACCATGTGCTAAAATAAGAGTGTGAGTAACTATGTTGTCAATATGACAACTCAAATTAATTATGCAAACTCTAGTGTTGTCAACATGACAACTCATATGAGTATGCAAACTACTATGTGTCTAACCTAAGAAATAATAAAATAATGCATTTATCCTGAGTAAACTTAAGTAAAGTGTAAATAATAATTATTTACACTAAGAGTGTTAATTGAGTTCACTTGGTTAGCACAAGAAAATTATTTCAGAGTTAGTGTTTACCAAGTAGGGTTGAAAAACAAAGGATTTCCTTATTTTGGCATATTGAGATCAATTAATTTATCTATTGGTTCTAGCCAACTAAGAAGATGAATATTAATTATTCTAAGTTGTATATGAGCTGACTTGACAAAATGAAAGATATAAATAAAAAGTCAAGTTGAGAATTTGATGATGGAAGTAATGAGTGTATGTGTGATTTGATGATGTTAAGAGGAAGAAAATTAGAAGTATAAGTAGAGTATCCTTGTGGATTAGAAACGATACATGTTTAATCAAGAAGGATCAAGTACAAGCCAAAATTGAGGTCTGTAATCAACAATCCAGTTGCATCAAAAATTATGTCATCTCATTGTTACTTTCTAACCATTGTAGCAATGATCTAAATCTCTTAACATAGTTGGCTTAATAGCCATTTGTATATCCTCTAACAAGGTGGCATCTCTATTGAATTATTTAAAAGACCTCTCACAAGCGCATGTTGGAAATGCAAATGGGAAATGTATACTTCTTGGGGGGGGGGGGGGGGGGGCGGCGGGGGGTGTGGGGGTGAATCAGAAGTACTAATCTCTAACAAGTAAAATATTTAACTTTAAAAAAATGTATGCATAAACCTATTGAAATAACATGTAAAGTAAATGCATCCACATGAACACTTGACACCAAATATAATTACCCAAAAACCCTCCAATGAGAAAGTAAAACATGGGTGGGGATGACACCCGCAATTATTCACTACTACAACAATAAAGTTCACCTATTAAGATTACATAATTTGACCATTCTCATGATCTGCCTTGTGAAAGGCATACCTTGTTAAAGGCTTACAAAGGATTATTATATCCCATCCTATTAAAGGATTTTAACACCTTGTTAAAAGTGTGCCTAGCTAAAGGACTTTAGAACACTCACTTGGAATGTCACCCTATTAAAGGATTTAACAATGGCTATTAAGTCAACCTTAATATAAAGGATTTCATCCCACTGATATAGTTGTTAGAAATTATAGTAGAATGTTTGATCTGATTACTTACAATCTGGTATTTTTGATTTTATATCTCAATTTAGTTCATCTTGATCACTTTTCATTGGGTATAAAATTGTTGTATACTTGATCCACTTTTCTACTAACTAGTTATACAATTCTATCCTTCTTCTAAGTCACCTTGAATGTATACTGATCAATTCACCCCTTTTCACTTCCTTCAAATATTTGCTAGTATCACCTCCTTGCATGCATTCTCTAAAGCTCTCTCTCACATACTGAATTATGGGGCTTCATCTCCCTTTTAAAAAGACTTTGGTATCTTAGGGTTAGGTATGAATCTACGATTGAGATTCATTCATTTTTCTCGCTCAATTCCTTCCATTTTTCTAATTGGCTACATGTTGATCGCATAGGGAATCCAAAAAGATTTTATCTTATCTTTAAAGCTTCAAGATCCATTCATATGTCGGCTCAAAAATGATTTACATAGTTTTTTGTGCCATCACAAACAACTAGGTCCATTTTATGTTACTTAGCACTTGATAATACTAATGCTCAACACATACCATAATTCTATTTGTCTCAGGACTTGAACTTTCTCAGCATCCACTATTCACTTGGCACTTGAACTACTTGGCACATGAATGACTCGACACTCATTACAACTCTGCATCTATACACATTATACTTGGCATATGTTACTAGCTCAGGATGAACTTAGTAAAAAGGTTAAGTGTGTTGACACTCAATTGTCAAAATCAATCTGTAATAAACAATCTCCCCCTTTGAGATGAATGGCAAAAACACTTAGCTATACATGATGAATCTAATCTCCTTGAGTATAATATATATCTACTTCATCATATATACAAAACTTCAAAATTGTTCAAATTTTTTTTTAATGAACCATACACTCCAAAAAATTGGTGACTTCCCCTGAGTTTATGTGTCTTTTTTTTATCCAAGATCTCTTAGAGTAGATTTGACTCTTGATATTACTCTTTTTCTTCAATCATTCTGATACTCTCTATCTAATATGTTTTGATATGCCCTATTTTTACTTTGTCCTATTTACTCCCCCTTTGTTTGCTCTTATTTATAGACTCCCCTTTTCATATGTCTCCCCCTTTGCACATTTGTCTCCATCTTTTATCTCCCCCTTTTCTGGCACTGATGTCAAAGGGTCTATACACTAAGTGTGTATTTATCCAAGTTCTTATTCACTTCCATTACAATCTTGAGAGTACCATCCTAGTTGTCTATTGCAACATCTAATGATTTGATCTAGATGGTTGTCTCTGCTACAAGGTGAACTAAACCATCCAAAGTAAAAAGATTAGGATCTTTCTTGAGTACTATTTTAGCATAGGCTAGTTCATTTTGTTGTATTTCCATGTGAGGGGTCGGGGAAGCTTGAACCTTGACTAGCTTTGCTCTTGTGTTCACGTCTTTCACTATCAATACAGCTAGTTCCTTTTATGTGTGAAGCGTTCAATGAAAGTGCTTCTCACTTTGAGATGGGTTTTGTGGTAATTGCATACAACTATTTTCAAATTTCTTTCCAAACTCAAAATCCTCTAGCTTTTTTTTTGTGTGAAGAGTGTGGCGTCACACAATTTGGTGTACAATGAGAATATATTCTCAAGTACCTTCTTTAATTTTTCAATCTTTGTAGCCAATTTAACTTGTGATAGTGCTATTTCACTAGATATCTTCTCATTAACTTTACCTTGAAACTTCTTTTCAGACCATTCCATGAGTTTTGCATTGGTTTCTTGGTCTCCATTTGTCACCTGTTCAACAACTTCTAATATTTGTTCTAATATAGGCTTGGTTTCATTAGGTGTTTGCAAGCTGAATGTATCTAAAAAGGTGTCTTCAATCTCATGTAGTTCTTGCCTTTTCTTATGCTCCTTTCTGAGTATTTTTTGGTTCTTCTTCCTTTCCAATGCCTCCTACATGATATTGATCTATTCTAGGTTCATGGTTGCATAGTCATATTTTGGTATAACTATTTCCTCATCTAGTGTTGGGTCTACATAGTGAAGTACCCTTGCAACCTTTATTGAGCTTGAGCCTACTGTAGAAATCTAAAGTTGCATTGCATTAGTGCTTGACTTATGAAGGACTTGGGTAGGAGTGCCAGTTGTCGGTAAATTAACCAATGTCTGAATGGCTTCCTACACCTTTTCCTTTGGAATGTCCTTATCTTCTTCTATTTTTTCTTGATCAATCACAATTATCTATGGTGTACCTTTTGTTTGTGTAGTATGTACAAATAGCTCTATCTATCCTGCTTAATCATTTGTGGGATCCTCTATAGTCTGAGTATGTTGTTCAATCATAAAAACTATGACTATGGTGTCAACCTTTACTAATGTATCTTGTGATACTTACTCTTGAGGTTGACCATTAGTAGGTGTAGGGATGGCAGGCGGATCTTGTGTATTCACCTTATCCCTAGTTATGTCACTTACTTCTTTCTATAACTCATCCACACTGACCAACACTGGTTTATCATAAAATTTATGCTATAATATGGATTTGTTAAGGATCTTCTTTAGATCCTCTATAGTTAGTGAATTGATGTTCTGAGTTGAGTTGTTAGGAACATCTTTTACTTTTACTATGACTACATGTGTGTTTGTGTCATGTGGAGGTCTTAATGGTGGTACTTGTGTGTCTTGCATACTTTGATCTATTTGTTGTTGCTCAGCTAATGCCATTTCATCTCTCTTTTGTTGTGTCTCCTTCACTGTGTTACCTTCCTTTTATTTCTTAGCTTCTCCTTCCTTTTCATTATCCTCATCTTCTCCATTGTTCCTTCCCTCAAAGGGATCCTCTTCTCCTTCCTTGATAGTAGTCAAGCCATATATCAACTTCAACATTTGAGTTGATTTCTTTACAACATCTTCAATCTTGTTTTGGAATATGCTAAAGGCTCTATATTTACGTGTAAATTTTCTACCATGTTTCTTATATGCCTTGGTTATTTTCCCTTTTGACAATTCTGGCATCACTTGTGCCATGTAGACTTTCTTATTTCCTTCTCCATATTTAGGCAATAGTATCATTTATTCTCAACAATTGAATATAAATCTTTGAGCATTGTATTATCAAATTCATGAGGGATATTCTTGAATTTTTCCATCATCGCATACACTAATTCTTCAACCTTATTTTGACCTTCTCTACTCCATTTATTAAATTCAATGTTTTTCAAACTATTTGAGTTTGCATTGTCCCTAACATTATGACAAATGTTTATAATATCAAACTTGGGAGCATGACTTACCACTCTAAGCTGGCTTGTGTCTTTTGACTTGGTCCTTTCATCATCAGACTTAGGTTGTGCAACATATTTTCTCCTTAACTTCTTCTACACAGGACCTTGTTGTTTTGTAGCCTTCTTCTTTTCTTCTACTTGCTCCTTGGCCATTTGAGTGGTGGCCCTTGTGGTGGCTCTTGTGGCTGGAGCAGTAGACTTTGTAGGGCTTGGTTTTGCAATTATCATTCCCTTTGGTTGAGCTATAGACTGTGTCTTAGCCTTTCTCTTCTTTGGTTCTTTTTTGGCTACTACTTCCTCAACTTGTTCCTCTATGACACCTTCTTCTTTAACATTTTCACCCATTCCTTGGGTTAGGGCAAGAGGTTCCTAGCCTGGCTCTTCATCTTCCTCTTCTTCTTCATCATCACCTTCATCATTGCCTTCAACTCCCTCACCAAATCTAGCATTCAACTTCCTCACCATTTTATCCTTCTTCTTTAGAGTTGGAGTAGTTTTCAACTCCATTTCAACCTTAGATTTGTCAACATCATAATTACCAAAGATTTTTGTTGACTTATCAACTTCTTCTAGAAGTAGTGTAGTAATGGTAGTTGATGCCTCATCTATGTTGATTTCATAACCCAAAGGCTTTAGCCATCTCACTCTAGGTACTACATCCTAGATAAAGGTGTAATCAATGTTTACAAAGAAACAAATGTCATTGTAGTACTTCTCCACTAGGGAAACAAAAATTCTTAGCCTCTATTTCGTTGACTTCTTGACGTCTTTAGATTAACTAGTCATCATTGACTCAAAGTTATCTCCCATTTGTTTGATGTACTCATTTATTTGCATAGCCAAAAACCTACTGATTTTCCATCCTATCTTACCAAAATATGGGAATTCATTTTGAACATAGAAAAATATGCATATCAATATGGAACCAAACTTACATTGAGCACTTTTAGATCTCCTTATTGATCCTAAGCTCTCTATTATTTGTTGCAACTATAACTCTGCTAGATCATAAGTATGATCTTTCTTTAAAATCTTGTACCCTACATCAATTGCAATACATGGAACACTATTCAGTTGGCTTAACTAATAGAATTTGTGTGATACAACCCTCACTGTAAATTCAAGAAGCGGATCCTTGATAGTATCAATTGTCATTCCACTCTTGTTCCACTTTGCCCCTGCATTTTTCTCAATTACTTCTTTTGAATCACTCCTTAGGGTCTTGGGCCAATCTAGGGTTGGATATCCATAACCCTATGTACAATCCTATTTTAAAGTTTGATAGGTCCTCCTTCTAGCTATATGCATCCATCATGGATTTTTCTTAAGATAATTATCATCCATTCTATCTTCAAAATAATGGGGAAATCTAGGGCATGGGTTAGTCTCTTTCTTTCTCCAATTTTAAATTCTTCTTTTAACACTTCATTTTCACATAATTTATCATATGCTTGACAAATTTCCATGTCTCCAAATACTCTAACCTTGCAATTATAACACTTGCTTACATCTCGAACCATTATGACCTTGGGTGGAATAACTGATAATGTGCTTGCTAGGTCATTTTTGTATGTAACCTCTGGAATAGCTCTAAAGTCTTGTTGATTTACCTCATTACTAACTAGTTGAACTTTGAATGGTTCCTTGTCCTTAGATTCTTAGAGCTAGAGGCCATTTTGCAAACTAGGCTTTTAACTAAATGAAACTGTGTAACTCGACATGTGAAGGATACATTTAGATCAATGGAATGATGCTTGATCGCTACTAGAATCAATGAAAATGCTTCAATCTTACATGAAAATTGCTTCTATTCTTTGCTCACTCTTTCTTTGTGTTTGTACTAATGAAAAATGATCAAAACTCTACCTTATACCCTTTCAAAACATCGCATTTAATGCATGGTTATTATACAGCTGTAAACTTGGCTTCTATGCAATTTTTGTTTCACTCGACATCCATTGGTTTTCCCATCACTTGGTAGCTACTTCAATCACCCTTACTCAGTTCCAATAGGAATTTCCTTTATTTGGTAGCTAAAACTAACTCGGCTTCAACTAACTTTGGCTGTCAACTCGGTACACATTGGAATTTTACTCAACAATTGAAGAAGATTTTTTACACTAGGCAGTAAGACGAAAAATTAAATATTTAACCTATTTTTTTTCTTGTTGGCTTGCATCTTTATTCATGCTAGTTTATACATTAAGCACTAACTTATCTTGGAAATGATGTATGATGTGGCATTTAGATATCGGTCCCGCATACTTCCTTTTGCTTAGTTTGATGAAATGTGAACACTGGACCTTTTGGGTGAAGTGATCTCTTCATTTGATGTGTTGCAGCCATCTTTCATCTTCCATGTTTTTTTCATTTCTCCTCTAATGTTCTCAACATCTACCTTGCCTTTTCCCTTGTTGAACTCTAAGTTAGGTGTCTTTGTCCTTGTTGGGTAGTGCTTACTCATATGACCAGTCTTCAAATAGTTAAACCATGTAGTTTGACTCAATCATTAATTGTAGCTACTACTGAAATGTGTTCTTATGCAATTCTTAGGGATGTATCCATACTCTTGACAATAATGATAGTTATGTCTTGTATTGTAATCACAATTATAGGAATTTTCATAGCTTCTTCCCTTTGTTGACTTGTTTAATGACCATGTGGTCTTGGATCTATATTCAAAGGGTTTTTGTATGAACTTCTAACAATTGTAGCAGTGCCCTTCAAATTTTGATACATGGATGGTTCTAGTTCTACATTCATGTGCCTAATGACCTTGTTTGTAGCACTTGTAACAATGAGTCAGGTTCTTTGCCTTAGCATTCTGACTAGCATTCTTTCTCTTACAAACATTATTTGTGTGTCCTTTCCTTCCATAATGGTGACAATTAGGTTTAGAATTCCTACCTTTATTGTTTCTTTCCTTAGCATCTTTGCATGATTCTCCTTCTTCAGTGATTGTGTATCCAAATCCTGATGTGTCTTTACTAGATCTAGGGGATTTTGATAGTTGTTCAAAGTACTTGATGGCTTCATTTGGCTTGTTGAAAATTTTAACAAATTCCTTTTCTCTTTTCAAGTCATTTTTTAATTGCTCATTCTATAACTTCAATGCAGATATCTCAATGTCCTTGACATTCAACTCATGACGAGGAATTCATCATTTAGCTTAGGGTGTCCAATTGCATATTTAAGATCCTAGATAACTCTATTGATTTTTCTTCCAATTTATTTGAAAAAATTCTTTTGTCTTCTTCAATCATGGTCTTGTCTTCTATAGCTTTCTTCTTTTGTTCAGTCACCTCACATAGAAATTTTTCTTGTGATTCTTTTTCCAAGATAAGATTTTTCATCTCCTTAGCTTGCGCTCTATTCTTGTCCATGAGATTTGCAATTGTTGCATCAAATTCATAGGAGTTACCTTCTGCAAATAACTTTGTGATGTCATTCTCTTTGTATTGAGTGTGATTTTTTGCCATACCAATCTCTTTCCTTCTCTTTAGGAAACTTCTCAAGGCATCTCTAGCTTCATTTAGTTGTTGTAATAAGAGATGTATCTCAATCTCCTAATGTTCAATGGTCTTTCCCAACTTGTAAACTTCCATCTCAAGATATTTTCTCCAAGTTGTAAGGCTTCTCCTAGTGAGAACTTAGCTCTGATACCAATTGTTGGAAATACAAATGGGAAATGTATACTTCTAAGAAGGGAGGTGAATTAGAAGTACTAATCCCTAACCAATAAAATTTTCAACTTAAAAAAAATGCATGCATAAACATAATGAAATAACATGTAAAGTAAATGCATCCACATGAAAATTTGACACCATATATGATTACCCAGAAATGCTCCAATTAAAACATAAAACTAGGATGGGAATGAGACCCACAATTCTTCACTATTGCAGCAATAAAGTTCACCGGTTAAGGTTACATAATTTGACCATTCTCATGATCTTCCCTGTGAAAGGCTTACCCTATTAAAGGTTTACAAAGGATTGTTAGATCCCACAATATTAAAGGATTTAAACACCCTATTAAAAGTGTGCCTAGCTAAAGGACTTTAGAACAGTCACTTGGAATGTCACCATATTAAAGGATTTCACAATGACTGTTAAGTCAACCTTAATAGATAGGATTTCATCCTACTGATACAGTTGTTAGGAAGTAAAGTAGAATGTTTGATCTAACTACTTACAACCTAGTATTGCTGATTTCAAATATCAATTCCATTCATCTTGATCCTTTCTAATCTAGTATGAAATTGTTGTATCCTCAATCCTCTATTTTGCTAATTGATTCTACAATTCAATCCTTTTTCTAAGTCACCTTGAATGTATACTAATCAATTTACCCCTTTTCACTTCCTTCAAATCTTTGCTAGTATCACCTCCTCACATGCATTCTCTAAAGGTCTCTCTCACATACTAAATTATGGGGCTTCATCTCCCTTTTAAAAAGACTCTGGTGACTTAGGGTTAGGTATGAATCTACAATTGAGATTCATTTTTTTTATTAGCTCAATTCCTTACATTTTTCTAATTGGTTTCCTGTTGATCACATAGGGAATCAAAATAGATTCAATCTTATCTTAAAAGCTTCGAGATCTATCCATATTGATAAGTAGGATATAATTTCCATAGAAAGTTAAATTGTGTTATTTCTATCAGGATTTAACTCTATGATTTTTGAGTCAAACTCAATGACCCATGTGTCATGAGTAGTGATTCAACATGAATCCATCTCTCATGAGAATAAATGGAACACTTAGCACTCATTGGATCTAGGTAATGCTCATAGGGGTGAAGCATAAGGACTTTCTGGGAGGTGAACCATTCTAGTACTACTCCAACCTGAGCACACTTAACTATAGAGTTTCCTCCATGGTTAAACCCAAAGCTTGCAACCCCATTTGAAAAACCTTCACCAAGTGTTGTTGATGCAGAGCCACACCTTGGAAAACTTAGAAGAAATCAGTCACTCAACTGAGTTGCTTCCAGGGGCATCTACAACCTTCAGGATCACACACAAAAATCAGATTCAATAAACAAAACTTTGAAAATAAAATTCCCCCAAAAATTTCTTCTTGCTGCCTCCGGATAGACCTGCACTCAGACATGAATAACTTTCAAACAAAAAAATATTTACTCAATCCAGCCATTGATATTTGGCGTAACTAGGTTTCAAACAATATATAAAATTTTTAGAGAAATCCAACGGTTCAAACCTGAGATATTGACCCTGCATCAGAGTAAATTGTTCTCCAAAACATTGCTTCTTGTTGTCTCTAGATAGACCTGTGAACAAACATGTATAACTTTTGAAATAGATCAAAAATATTCAATCGCCTTGGTGAAGATGGGTGTAATTGGGCCTATAATAACATATCCAAAGCTCATGAAAATCCAATGGTGCATTTGGGAGATATTACCCATGCATTGAGACTAATGAAACTTGCACAATGAAAAATCATTACATTTCTCTCCAAATTCGATTCCTGTCTTACATAGCCGACTGGCTTTATTTAAAACTGACTTTCTTTTTCTAATTAAAGGATGTGAAACATTTTCTTCTTATTTAGAAAAGAAGAATGTCTTCTATCCAAAAAAAGATCAGAATCTAAAACATTCTTTTCCTACCAATATTAGACAGTCATTTCCTAAATTAGGAATATTCAAAAAAACTGCCTACTACCTATTCTTGGACTCTGAAAATCATTAAACACTCCACCTACGAATTAAAAAACTATTCTAATTTAAGATCCACACACTTGGTCCTAGGTGGCTATATCTGGAGAGCTCAACAAACTGCTACTCTAGGTATGCCACCACATGTAGGACGTTATTACAAACTTCAAAAACTAAAAGCATTTAAAACATAACATTAAATTTCCTATTACATTTTCAACAATGTTGCCTCCTATAGCATTTCACTTCTCTGCCACTGCAGCATACTCCCCTGTAGAATGAATCTCAAGTCCTCTTGAGATGATATTTTGTAGAAATGCATCTCATTCTTCTTTCAAACTTTCCAATTTCTTTGAACTAGGATGAGCATAGGTACAAGAAAAACAAAGATAATATCCAACTTCTCCACATTGTAGCTTTGATTCTTTAATGCTGTAAATGTCACAGAAAATTCTCCAGCATGATTCACTATACATGAAATTTGCATCCCTGCATGAACATTATTAGAAGAAAACATATCATCAGCATTAAGATTATTTGAGTTCTCTTTTTGAATATGAGCTTCCTTATACACCATGTAATGTGCATCATATCTATCTTCATCAATAGTAACCATAAACTTATCTGCTTCTTGACTATCAACCAGTTTCACATCTTGAATCTTAAGAATCGTATTTATCTCTTCTTCCTTTATTAAACATTTATCATCATCTTGATCTTCTGTAGTAATCTCACTTTCAAATATCTCATTCTTATTACAACTTTGCTCTAGAACAATAACAATATTGCACTCTTTCCTTTCTTCTTCAAGCTGAGTTTCCATACTACCGCCATGCCTTTTCCATTCTCCCACAATGGCTGCAAATGTTTCCCATAAATCAGATTCTTCTTTAGAACTTGCTGTTACACATTTCTTAGCTTCATCTTCATGCCATTCCTCTTGACATTTTTCTTCATTATGCATATTTAAGGCTTCATCAGTTGCCTCCAAAATATTTTCCATAGGAGTACCTTCCAACATTGTACTCTTCTCTATTTTCAAAGGACATGTTACTGTTCCATCCACAAATTGTTCACACTCAAATCCCATAGGACTTTCCTCTTTATTCTTCTCATCAACATTTACTTGCTGCAATTTATCTTCTTTCTGATCTTCAGGTTCTTTCCCTTCCAAAGGACAACTTACATCTATCATTGTTAAGATTTCTGTACCAACTTCACATACATCTACACTCTTTATGGCTGCCTTCTCTATAGTTTCATTTGCCTCTACCAAAACTTCTTTCACTTCCTCTTTCACTTCATCATGCATTGCAAATGCTATCCTATCAATAAGACCTATACTTCTTGATTCCTTCCATGTTTCATCATCTTTCAATGGAAGCAAAACCATCTTCTTCCCATTCTTGTTGATGGTATATGTGTTCTCTCTACAATCATATATGGTTGACTTGTCATATTGCCATGCTCTTCCCAAAATCAAGTGACAATCTTTTAAAGGCATAATATCACATTCAATGGTATCAAAATATGGTCCAATGTTAAAAGAAACATATGACTTTTCGAAGACATCAATCCACTATTCATCTCCTAACCCATAAGCTTTGTAAGGTAAATCATGAGGTACTCTTGGAAGATTCAGTTTCTCAACCATTTCTACTGAGCTTATATTTTCAAAGGAACCACTGTCAACTATAACTTTGCATACCTTATTCTTGCACTTGCACTTTGTTCGGAATATAGAATGTCTTTGGCTATAGCTTTGTCTTTTTGCTTCTTCTTCTACCATTATTCCTTAGCTAGGTTATCTTTTTCTTATCTAGTCCCCTGGACTTCTTCTCAGACTACTTCTCTCAATCTTTCACAATCACACAAACATATACACAACTACTTTTTCCCAAACCTTTTGCTGAGCTCTGATACCAAAAGTGATGCAGAGCCACACCTTGGAAAACTGAGGAGGAATCAGTCACTCAACTGAGTTTCTTCAAGGGGCATCTACAACCTTCAAGATCACACACTAAAATCAGATTCAATAATCAAAACTTTGAAACTAAAATTCCCCCAAAAATTTCTTCTTGCTACCTCCGGATAGACTTGCACTCAGACATGAATAACTTTCGAACCGGAAAATATTTACTCAATCCAGCCGTTGATATTTGGCGTAACTAGGTTTCAAACAATATATAAATTTTTTAGAGAAATCCAACGGTTCAAACTGGAGATATTGACCTCGCCTCAGAGTATATTTTTTTGCAAAACATTGCTTCTTGCTGTCTCTAGATAGACCTGTGAACAAACATGTATAACTTTTGAGCCATATCGAAACTCTTCAATCGCCTTGGTGAAGATGGGTGTAATTGGGCCGATAATAACATATCCAAAGCTCATGAATATCCAATGGTGCATTTGGGAGATATTACCCCCGCACTGAGACTAATGAAACATGCACTATGAAAAATCATTACATTTCTCTCCAAATTCGATTCCTGTCTTACATAGCCGACTGGCTTTATTTAAAACTGACTTTCTTTTTCTAATTAAAGGATGTGAAAATTTTTCTTCTTATTTAGAAAAGAAGAATGTCTTCTATCCAAAAAAAGATCAGAATCTGAAACGTTCTTTTCCTACCAATATTAGACAGTCATTTCCTAAATTAGGAATATTCCAAAAAACTGCCTACTACCTATTCTTGGACTCTGAAAATCATTAACACTCCACCTACGAATTAAAAAACTATTCTAATTTAAGATCCACACACCTAGTCCTAGGTGGCTATATCTGGAGAGCTCATCGAACTGCTACTCTAGGTATGCCACCACATGTAGGATGTTATTACAAACTTCAAAAACTAAAAGCATTTAAAACATAACATTAAATTTCCTATTACATTTTCAACAATGTTGCCTCCTATAGCGTTTCACTTCTCTGCAACTGCAGCAGTTGTGCCTTATCAACCATTCATTAGAAATTCCTTTAAGCTCATCAATTGATCAGTAGGACATAATTTCCATAGCAAGTCAAATTGTGATATTTCTATTAGGATTTAACTATGTGATTTTTGAGCCAAACTCATTGACCCATGTTTCATGAGTAGTGATTCAAGATATATCCATCTCTCATGAGAATAAATGGAATACTTAGCACTCATTGGATCTAGGTGATGCTCACAAGGGTGAAGGATCAGGACTTCCCAAGAGGTCACCCATCCTAGTACTACTCCAGCCTGAGTGCGCTTAACTATAGAGTTTTCTCCATGGTTAAACCCAAAGCTTGCAACCCCATTTGAAAAAATTTCACCAAGCATTGTGCCTTATGAACCATTCATTAGAAAGCCCCTTAAGCTCATTAATTGATAAGTAGGACATAATCTCCACAACAAGTCAAATTATGATATTTCTATCATTAGAAAGCCCCTTAAGCTCATCAATCGATAAGTAGGACATAATTTCAATAGCAAGTCGAATTGTGATATTGCTATTAGGATATAGTTTCCAAAACACTTGGTGAAGGTTTTACAAATGGGGTTGCAATCTTTGGGTTTAACCATGGAGGAAACTCTATAGTTAAGTGCGCTTAGGCTGGAGTAGTACTGGGATGGGTGACCTCCTGAGAAGTCCTGGTGCTTCACCCCTGTGAGCATCACCTAGATCCAATGAGTGCTAAGTGTTCCATTTATTCTAATGAGAGATGGATTCATGTTGAAACACTACTCATGAAACATGGGTTAATGAGATTGACTCAAAAATCACATAATTAAATCCTAATAGCAAGATCATAATTTGACTTGCTATGGAAATTATGTCCTACTTATCAATTGATGAGCTTAAGGGGCTTTCTAATGAATGGTTCATAAGGCACAAATTGGTGAAGGTTTTAAAAATGGAGTTTCAAGCTTTGGGTTTAACCATGGAGGAAACTCTATAGTTAATATCGCTTAGGTTGGAGTAGTACTAGGATGGGTGACCTCCCAGGAAGTCCTGGTGCTTCACCCCTATGAGCATCACCTAGATCCAATGAGTGGTAAGTCTTCCATTTATTCTCACGAGAGATGGATTCATGTTGAATCACTACTCATGAAACATGGGTCAATGAGTTTGACTCAAAAATCACACAGATAAATCTTGATAGCAATATCATAATCTATCCATATGTCAGCTCAAAAATGGTTTACATAGTTGTTTGTGCCATCACAAACAACTAGTTCCATTCTATGTTACTTGGCACTTGATAATACTGATGCTCGACACATACTTTAATTTTTTTTGGCTCGACACTTGAACTTGCTCAGCATCTACTGCTCACTTCGAACTTGAACTACTCGGCACATGAGTGACTCGACACTCATTGCAACTCGGCATCTATACACATTATACTTAGCATATGTTACTAGGTTGACATGAACTTAGTAAAAAGATTAAGTGTGTTGACACTCAATTTTCAAAACCAATCTGAGATCAATAGGCCACTCCTGATAGGGTGATTAAATCCTCTAATAGGGTTACACCTAATAGTGTATTTTATAACCTTTAACGGGGTTGGTTCCCAACAGGGCTTACTTCGAAAAAGTGAAAATAGTTACTAGTTACAATTGGTGGTTTTTCCCAAATTGGGTTTCCACATTAAAATCTTTGTGTCATATGTGTTCATGCTATTTATTTTTTGTGCTTTCAACTAAATTAAAGTAATGATAATCATAGATAACATCTAAAAATTTGCATGTTAATTAATTACTGAGCATTCTTAGTGTTTACTGAGTTACAACATTTCTTTGTTTGTCAAGCTTTAGTAGTATTCAATTTTCAGAGTTTATTTGTACTAACATCTAAGGGATTTAGGATTTATTTTGTAGTAATTGATTCACCTTTCCCCTCCTAGTTACTCCTCTTATATTTCCAATAATTGGTATCAAAGCTTTTGGTGCTTGTAGAGAAGCTTTCAAGGACTTAAGCTAAAGATCAAGATGTCTTATAGAAGAGAGATTCCCAACTTGAACATATACAATTTTGCAACATGGCATGGACTTATGAGGTTATATTTGACTACCATCAATGATTTAAGTTGTAAATATCTTCATGCTGAATACAAGACTCCCACTCAAGCATTATTAGTTGAATACATTACAGAAAGGAATAATGATAACATCATCATGATTGATATTGCATCTGCTCTTAGTTATGTTGAATTTGATGAGGTAAAATTCTATAAAACCACTCATAAAGTGTGGACAAAAATAAAAGGAATTTATGGAGGAGATGAAAATGTAAGAAGAGAAAAAGAAGAAAGTCTCTAAGGTCATTTTGATCAAATGAAAATGTGAGAAGATAGAAACATTGCAAAATATGTGAAAAGAATCATAGCAAGTGTGAGCACAACCAAATCATATGGAGGAGACATTGATGACAAAAATATTGCAAGCAAGGTACTCAAAACTCTTCTTCCTATTTATGTAATTAGAGTATCAACCATTCAAGAAATGAGATGTGATCCAAATAAAAAAATAATTTTGGATACTTTGGTTGGAAGATTGACAACTTTTGAGTTGGATAACTATGATAACTATGTTTCTAGTTCCAAAAACATTGAGTTTTCATTTGAAGCCAAACTCTCGCTAAAAAAAAGGGGAAAAAATCAAAGTCCAATCAATCAAGAAGTGAAAAAGAGACAAAAGAAAGTTATAATAGTGATGTTGAAATTGTTGAATCCCTAGTTGCAAAGAAATACTCCAAAGGTAGAGGAAAGTACAAAGGAAAAATTCCCCTGATCTACCTTTCTTGTGAAGAAGTTGGTCATATTGCTACCATGTGTCCAAACAGAGAAAAAAAGGATGAGAAGAAAAGTAATAATTACAAAGGCAAGAAGGAATTCAAAAATTACAAGAACTACAAGGACAGAGGTAATAAATCTTGTTTTATGGCTAAAGATTTTGATAGTAGTGAAGATGAAATGGTATATATTACTATAAAAGATGAATTTGATTATGAAGGAGATACGATTGCACTTATCTCTCATGTTTGAAAAAATGATACATGGATTATTGATAATGGTTTCTCACATCATATGACTAGAGAAAAAAACAAAATTTGAACACATGGTACATTATGATGGAGGTAGTGTAAGATTTGGAAACAATGAACCTTGTTGCATAAAAAGAAAAGGTCATGTCTCATTAACTAATGAACTTGTCTGTGATAATACTTATTGAGTTGAAGGAATAAAGCATAATTTACTGAGTGTGGCATTGTTGAATAACATTTGATTCAAGGTAGAATTCATGGATGGAAAGGCCAAAGTGCTGGATGGTAAAGGAAATTTGGTTGGATCTGGCAAGAAAACAAAAGGTAATTTATTTTATCTTAATCTCAATGAAAGTTCATGTCTAAGTACTCAAATAGAGGAAAGTTGGCTATGGAACAAAAGATTATGTCATGTAAACTTTGATAATCTATTTAAGATAAGAAAAAACAAAAGACTAAGATGTATTCCTAGTTTGAAGAAACTTAATATGGGTCTATGCAAAAATTGCCAAATTGGTAAAATGGGAAAGGCTAGTTTTAAAAGAAAAAACTATCATTCTAAAGAAGTCTTAGAGCTTGTGAATATAGACTTATGTGGACCCATTGGAATATAGAGTTATAGTTTTAAATGATGATTGTAATGTATCTAAAAGAAAAATCTGAAGCTTTTAAAAAATTCAAGTGGTACTTGGCAAGAGTAGAGAAACAAACTAGAAAGAAGTTAAAATTCTTAAGATTAGATAGAGGTAATGAATTTATCTCAAATAAATTCAATGAATTTTGCATTGAAAAAGGAATTAAAAGACAAGTATAAGCTCCTGGTACACTAGAGTAGAATGGTATAGCTGAAAGAAGAAATAGATCCATCATGGATTATGAAAGAACATTGATGATATAAAAGAATGTTGCAACCAAATATTGGAAGGAGGCTATCAGCACTGTAGTTCATACCTTGAATAGAGTGTAGTTGATGAAAGACTCAAATCAAACTCTTTATGAACTATGGTATGGCTATAAACCTAATGTAAGTTGCTTGAAAGAATATAGAAAAGGAAAATTTGATGTCAAAGGTGATGAAGGCATATTTTTAGGATAATCCTATAGAAGTAAAGCATACAAATTTTTGAATTTGTCTACTCATAAAATAATAGAAAGTGCACATGTGAGAATTGATGAGTTTGTAGGAAAAAGGGAAGATGAAAGCAACAAAGAACTAGAAGATTACACAAGATTTGTTTACTATGAACTTGATACCCTACTAAATCTATGTAAAAGAAAGTAGGCTTCACCTCCTAAGTCTCAAAAATCTCCAACAATTACTAATTTGCAGATAGTGCAGCTCAAGTCATAGTCTAAAGGACTCGAGTCACAGTCAAAGGCTACCAAGCTAATTCAAGAGAAATCAAGTCTGATGGACCTGAGTCACGAATAGTGGGACTTGAACTTGACACCAAAGTTCATAATGAAATCAATAAATCCAAAGAGTGTGTGTTAGTAAGATATGTCAAAAGGCATCATGTACCTAATCAGATCATTGGAGACAAATGTGATGGAACAATGACAAGAAACAAATTAAAAGGTAAATGTTTACTTCCTGAATTTGAACCTAGAAATATTAAAGATGCATTTGATAATGAAATTTGGGTTGAAGAAATGAATTAAGAAATAGAACAAATAGAGAAGAAAAACACCTGGACTCTTGTTCCTAGACCCAAGAATAAAAATGTAATTGGCATAAAGTGGGTGTTTAGAAACAAGCTGAATTTAGATGGAAAAGTTTCCAGAAACAAAGCAAGGTTGGTATGTAAAGGTTATTCCCAAGAAGAAGGTATTGATTATGGTGAAACTTTTGCTCCTATTGCAAGATTAGAAGGTATTATAACTTTACTTGCATATGTAGCTCATAGATTTTTTAAAGTGTATAAAATGGATGTTAAATCTTCATTCTTGAATGAAATTCTTGATGAGGAAGTCTACATTGAACAACTAGAAGGTTTTATAGATCCTAACAAAAGGGACATGGTCTGCAAACTACACAAGGCATTATATGGTCTCAAGAAAGCTCTTAGAGCTTGGTGTAAAAGACTTCATAATTACTTGATACAGATTGGTTTTTAGAGAACAAATGTTAACAGTAGTCTATATCAAAGAAGTACCAGACAAGAAGATTGTGTTAGTAGAAATATTCGTTCATGATACCTTATTCATAATAAATGATGACTTATGCAAAGCATCTTTAAAATAAATGAGTAAATAATTTGAGTTATCTATGTTTGGAGAAATAAAATTCTTTATTGGATTATAGATTTAGCAGAAGAAAGATGGTATCTACAATACTCAATCTAACTACTAAAAAAATTTGAAATGGAAGAATGAAGACTAATTTGAAATGTCTACTAGAGATAATCTTTCCAAAAATGATGATTCCAAAGAAGTAGATCAGACCACATATAGATCAATGATTGAAAAATTGTAGTATGTAGTGTATACAAGGCATGATATTACATTAGCAGCTGGTATGGTGGAAAGATTCTCAACAAATCTCAAAGAAAATCACATGATAGAAATCAAGAGAATCATGAAATATCTGAAAGATACTAAAAACTATGGATTATGGTACAAAATTAGAGGCAATTTGGACTTTAAGGTATTTACTGATGCTGATTGGGAAGGAAGTCTTGATGATAGAAAAAGCACTAGTGGTGGAGCATTCTTTCTTGGTAAAAGACTAATGTCTTGGACAAGAAATAAACAAAATTGCATCTCTCAATCCATAGTAGAGGCAGAATATGTGGTAGCAATAATTAATTGTATTAACATTGTTTGGTTTAAACAATTGTTGGAAGGAATGAAGATAGAGACCAAAGATCCATTAGTCATATACTATGATAACACCAGTGCAATCAATATATCAAATAATCCAATGATACATACTAAAACAAAGAATATTACCATAAAATATCACTTCTTAAGAGAATTAGTGTAAGATAAAGAAGTTAGATTGGAACATGGGAACACAAACGAATAAATTGTAGACATATTGACCAAACCATTACCTAAGGATGTATTTTTGTATCTAGGAGGTAAGAAAGGGGTCATTCCCCTATCTGAATCTCACTAAATGAAGTTTAGTGTTGCATCAACTAGAGCATGTTGAAGATAAATCAATTTGTACAGTATTAAAAGGGCATATTGCAAATGAATCAGTACTTAAGGTACATTGACATTCATTGAAAATTGTCTTTGGCATGTGTTTTCAAGGAGGGAGAAGTATACTATCATATCTCATATAAATTTTAGTAAAGAAAAAGTGTGCTATCATTGTAAAAGGATGTCAAAAAGGGAGATTGAACTTTTTCTGATATCAAGGGTAGAGTTTGCTATCAGAAGTTGTTGTAGATAGAAGTTTTTTGATAGATGGAGAAACTAAAGGAAAAAATAGTTCACACTGATAGAGAGAATTCTCATGGATATGAGTTCCTTACCTTATTCTTGTTCCAAAAATTTCATCATGTTATTACATGTTGTGTTTCCATCAATGCCAAAGAGGGAGATTATTGGATACAATTGATTAATTATGTATTGTCTTTGATGTTACACAAATGTCATATCACTACTAGTCAGTGTATCATTCTTTGATGTTACACACATGTCATATCATTACCATCTAGTGTATGCCAAGCTCATGTGGGCAGTGAAGACAATTTTTTGTGTCTATTGAGTGTTCCAAAATTTGCCTAGTTTAGAAGGGAGTGTCTACTGAGTTCACTTAGGCACCGAAGGAAAGTTTGTGGAAGATGACTAGTAACCAAGTTCACTTGATTAATAAGGAAAATTTGGTTGGAACCAGTGTGTACTAAGCTCACTTGATTGCCAAAAGATTTGTGCAAGTATGCAGTGTTAACCAAGTTCACTTGGTTAATATAGGAAAATAGTTTCTGATTTAGTGTCTACTGAGTAGGGTAGGCTAATAAAGGATTTTCTTGTTTTGACATATTGAGATTAATTAATTTATCTATTGGTTCTAGATAACTAAGAAGATGAATATTATTTATTCTATGTTGTATATGAGTTGACTTGACAAAATGAAAGATATAAATAAAAGGTCAATTTGAGAATTTGATGATGGAAGTTAGGAGTGTATGTGTGATTAGAGGATGCTAAGAGAAAGTAAATCAGAAGGATAAGAAGAATATCCTTGTAGAGCTAAAATGATACATTCAATCAAGGAGCATCAAGTACAAGCTATAATTGAGATCTCTAATCAGTAATTCAGTTGCATTAAAAATTAGTTCATCTCATTTTTACTCTTTAAACATTGTAGTAGTGTTCTAAATCTCTTAATAGAGTTGGATTAATAGCCATTTGTAAATCCTCTAACAGGGTGGCAATTCTATTGAATTTTTTAAAAGACCTCTGATAAGGCCACTCCTAATAGGGTGATTAAATCCTCTACCAAGGTCACACCTAATAGTGTTTTTTGTAACTTTTAACAGGGTTGGCTCCTCTAGAGCTTACTTCAGAAGAGTGAAACTAGTAACTAGTTGTAATTGATGGTTTTTCCCAAATTCGATTTCCATGTTAAAATCTTCGTGTCGAATGTGTTCATCATGTTTCTTTTTTATGTTAGTAACTAAGTTAAAGTAATAATAATCATAGATAACATCTTAAGATTTGCATGCTAATTAATTACCAAGCATTCTCATTATTTATTGAGTTACAACATTTCTTTGTTTGCTAAGCTTTAGTAGTATTCAATTTTTAGAGTTTATTTGTACTGACATCTAAGGGATCTGAGATTTATTTTGTAGTAATTGATTCACCACTCCCTGCTCAGTTATTCCTCTTATATTTCCAACACAAATATCATCCACCATCTCTCCCAAAAGTTATTTTTAATATCTTCATGAATGCACCAATGAATGGGAAACATTTTAGTTGTAGTTCTTAATGTTTTTTTCTCTCTAGGCTTTCTAACCAAAGTACATGAGTCATCTTTGGTAATCTAATTTTCCTTTGACATCTTCATAGCACAATTTATTAGCATAATATATTTTTTATTCTTCTTTTTTATTATGTCATAGGTTCTGTTGACCACTAGTTGATGCTACCTAACCCACAATGATCTCAAGGGATTGTACCAATAATGATCTACCAAGAGTATTATGAAGTGAATCCTTCAACCTCCTAACAATTGTTTCTAACTCTAATTTTCCTCATTCAAATTCATTCAATACATTTCTTAGGTGTGTGGAAGTGATCTTTTGATTAGTGGAGGTCATGGAAGTGGTTGTTCTTTATTTTGAGGGTTTTTGGGCACTTGATCCTGTAGAGGGTTTGGTGGATAAGGTGGTGTATTCTCTAAATTATCTAACAATTAAACAAGTACTATTTTTAAAAAACTAAACAAACCCTAATCAAAATTTAAAAACCATTTAAAAACACAAAATTTTAACAAAAACAAGAGTTCAAATTCATACCTCTTTGAGCATTTTGGGATTTCTGATGTGATGGTGCCATATCTGATACAAATTTAGGTAAAAAATGGGTAGCAACAATATGCACACACTCCTTTTTCCTTGGAAGATAAATAAGGAATATTTCTAGCTTTTTTATTATAAACCTTTTCAACAATGTGATCATGCTATAGAGTAATTCCACTACTTAATTCATCATTTTTAGATAGCATGAGAACTCTACCTATTTCATGAGTGTTATTCTCATGCTACCCAAACCATAGTTTGATTGTGCTATAGAAATATCACACTATACCTTACATTAGAAAAAAAAAAATAGTAGCATGTTTTTGGTGCTCAACTTTGCACAGTTACACATAGACACATTGTTCATGTGAACTTCATAGAGGATTTCAACCAAAAGTTCATTGAGGCCTTATCACTCTTTGGCCTTGTCTCAAGAGTGGCCTCATCTAAAGGACTTTCAATCATCACTAATCAATGTTATCATATTGGATTTCATAGACTTGTTAGGTCCAGTAGGTCTATAAGATTATTTGTTACAATGATTAGAATCTAATAGTATAAAAATGATCTATTTAGGTATAGCATTACTATGCTTGTTCATATCTCCTTTCTATTCTTGTTTCTATCTTATCTTTGTATTTTGATCTCTTTTTTTTGTTCCCTTGACTAGCTAACTCACACATTTTCTTTCTTCTTCCTCAACTCTACCCAATTCACCTGGCTCATATATCTTCTTTCCCCTTCAAAAAATTCACATTCATATAAATATTATCATCACCTAATGAACTTCCAACTAATAATTTAAAATTATCTTGAAAATCTCATTAAATAGTCATCTTTGTGCTTCTATATTCTTATATCTATTTTTGCTTAATTATAATCATCAATCATAGATTCAATGTATGTTACCACATAGTAAATATAAATTTTCATAGAACTTCATGCTCTTCTTTATCCTTTCATCTCCATTATCATATCCTTATTGAATTTTCCCACTTGTTGATATTGCAAAAAACTTTGACTCATGCCTTTGACAATGCAAAACATTCTATATTGCCTTTAGATGACAACTTTAGATTCCATTTCATTCAACTTTTTCTTCTAGTTGTTGGTTGGTGAACATAAAATTTTACATGGGTAGTATAGTACTGGGTTAATAATATACTTTCTTGGATAATACTAAATTTCCCTATTACCTTTCAATTTTCTTGGCAAACTATTTAATCACTCAACGAATACAATCTACCTTCATTAACCTTGTCACTTGGTTAAGCTTGCATAGTTCAATACATTGCAATATCACATGATTATAAAATAATCAAACTATCATTGCATTGGGTAGTATAGTACTGGGTTAATAATAGACTTTCTTGGATAACACTAAATTTCCCTATTACCTTTCAATTTTCGTGACAAACTATTTAATCACTCCACAAATAAAATCTTCCTTCATTAACCATGTCACTTGGTTAAGCTTGCATAGTTCAATACATTGCAATATCACATGATTGTAAAATAATCAAACTATCATTGCATTTTCATTGTCCAACTCCTTCAAGTTTCCATCATATACCATACTTTCTAACTCTCTCTTCAAGCTTCTTTCCTCAAATCCTCTTCATCAATCATAATGATAAAGCACATTTTTGAGTTAGCATAATATTTATCCAACTAAGACTTGACATCAGTGACAACTGATATCAATTTACATACATTTAGAGCATTACTAGTTACATTGTCCATTAGGGTAACAAAATATAAGGTGAAAAAATTAGTTTTCTATTTAGAAAATGGACTAACAATGATATAGATTATATTTATTTTTGTTTATGAATAATATAATAGGGAAATTTCTCAAGCAAAGAAGAAAATAGATGGGTAAAAATTCATAATAGTATGACAAACTTGAGACTTAAGTATATTGAATCATAATAATACCCACTCTTTGATAGTAAGTATTATCCTAAATAAGGTAAACCAATAAGATATCTTATTGTCACATAGAAGTTCTAGAATTCAGTTGATAATGTAGTTCAAACCATCTATATGCAATGTCATAGAGTGGTTTTTTCTTCAAAGAATGAGCATAATAGTTAAATTTATCATATTTCAATTTTATCAAACTTTTCATAAAATTTTCAAGGGAGCATAAGCTAACCATTCCCATTGATCATTAATTATTTTATTTTTTCAATGAAACCTTAATCATTCTCAAATGGACAACTCTTTAAGGTCATACCACAAGACGCATTTTCTACTTTTTGATGGTGTTATTAACTAGCACTTGCACCATTGAAGGGTTCAAGGATAACACCAATAGTTTGATATATGAGATGATGTTATAGTTTTTGACACTAGGGCAATTTTTCACTAACCTTGACAAGGTTATGTTGATGGTGATTTATCTATTTAGTTCTTCTTCATGAATGCAAAATAGTTACATCTTGTTTCTACTACTAGTTGATCAAGGCAAGATTCCTATTTCTTCTATTTAATTGTCTATGGGTTATTCCTCATTTTTACATACCTTAGCAAGGTAAAAGTAGGTTAAATATGATGATTAGTTAAGTGTTTTACTCTTGACATAGCTATAAATGTCATCCCTTGTCTTTCTATTCTGCCTATGTCAATTGTTGCTTTGCAGAGTGTTAGCCCTTGTGATTTATGTATGGTAATAGCCCATGAAATGGTGAGTGGGAGTTGTCTCCAGCTTCCTAATGTGATAGGAAAAATTGGTATGGTATTTGAATCATGTTCATCCCATGATGGCCCCTATAATTATCGAAACACATAGTAATGTACATGGGAAGACTTCATGATTTACAGCCTGGCTCATAAGTAATGTCAAAAATCTCACCAAGTGCTCCATTCGCCATTCCTATATATATCCATATATTTTTTTTAAGCATGATGTGTTGCCCCTTAGAAAGGAGCATATATTTTTCAAGTTGTTCTTCATCCATAAGATTATTATTACCACTTAGATAATACACTACCATACTTAGTCCAACTAGAGAATTCAATGATTTTAACATCATCTTATTGTGTAGTTTTATGGCCTCATTACGTGCAGGGTATGTGCAGGATCATGGTGTACCAAACTATGGCCTTAAGTGGCAGTGAAAAACTAGCAAATCAGGGTTATGTCAACTTGACACATAATTTTAAAGTGTTTTTGGACTTTATATCAAAAAGTTGTAAGAAAATAATCTATAGGAAATTGAATCTAGTTTCTAAACTACAAGGCCCTATCTGGAGAAAAAATTATTTGATTGGTCAAAAGTTTGGATTTTAATGTAGTACTACAAAAATTTCAGGGCAAAAATAAAAAGTAGGTGTATGTCTGACCACCTTAATCATAATCAAATGATAATATTTTCAAATATAATTTTAGATATAAAAATTAGACTCATTCTTGGATGTGACGCATATTGTTGGCAATTTTAATTCCAAATATTTAATTAATTATGAATTTTCTACTATACTATTTTTAGAATTAAAAAAACTCCCATGTCTGACCACCTTAACTAGTTCAAAAAAAATCAAAATTAAGTTTTTTTTTTTTTTTTTCTTATACTAGTCAAAGCATAGAATGTGACGCATCTTTTGGATTTCACAAATCTTATACGGTTTGAAAGTTATAGCTATTTTTCAACCAGTATGTCAATCAGCACTTTGTAGCTAACTCCATTAGAAAATAAGTAATAATTACTTAGTGAACTCGTAATTTGACAAAACTTACATTTATAAAAAGCTAAGAACATTCTTAAGAAACCCTTTTCATTACATCAAATTTTGGTTAAAAAAAAGTCATCAGCTACATGCTTGAAGTAAAAAACACATAAGAATATGCCAAAAACACATTTTCAGGATGTTTTAAAGATGACCATATAAGGTTGGTATTGAAAGATATAGTAGGAATTATAAAGGTATTAATTTTTTTCATTTAGTATCAGGATGGGTGGGAAAAAAGTGGGAATAGATTTTGAAATTCTTTGAGGCATTTTAGAACTACATATTTTTCAGATCGCCACTTTTTTGCACACCATGATCCTGCACATACCCTGCAAATAAATGTGTAGCACCATTGAATCTTTTATTTTCACATGTTTTTAGGTATATATTTGTACATGTCATTAATAGCTTCCAATCATTGTTTATTGGATTTGCATCTCAGATATTACATAACATTTGATGAAATCATTTTTGGATGTTGTCATCTCATTGTTGTCAAAAGATTGTGTGCAAATTGATGACTATTGTGAATCGATCCCACAATAACTTTGTAGTTTGGAGTCGGTTAATCACATTTTCATTCACTACCCCTTTTCCTCTAGAGTGTGGAGTCATCTGAATTCCAATATGAACTTCTACTAGTGCCTGCCAGCCAGTATCTAGGAATTCTTCATACAGTGGAGTAGCAACCACAAAGGCCTGAACTCCCAATTTTTGAGTTCTTGGATTATGCCACACTTTTGCTGGGGAATATGGAAGGAGCACAAAAATGGGATATTTAAAGATAGAGAAGCTCATGAGGGTGTTATAACAGAGAAAATTGATGGCCTCATGAAAGAGAACTATTCCACAACTAGAGATGGAAACATAAAGGATGGAGGGAAAATGAAGGCTACGAAAGAAGACAGGATCAAAAGAAGATAGTAGGCTACTTGGTCCTTCCCCCTTGAAAACTAGCATAAAGCCAATTTCGATGGGGTGGCTAAGGGGAACCTTGCTCCCACAAGATGTAGTGGAATCATAAGAAACAGCTTGGGAGGGGGCATTGCTGCTATCTCCTCCCCTATCGGTCACCAAACCAACCATTTGGCTGAAGCTAGTGGGACCAAACTCACTGTTAAGCTGGCCCTGGACTCACGGATCGAACATCTGTGGCTTGAAGGAGACTCCTTAAATATAATAAACTGTATTATAGCAGTAACCAAACCCTCATGGACCATTGAAAGCATAATTGAGGACCTAAAAATGGACTTGAGAAAACTTAAAAATTACAACGTCATCCATGTCTACCGTGAAGCTAACATGGTTGCTGATTGGTTCGCAAACGCAGTGGTCACATTCAATTCAATGATGACGTGAGGAAACAATAATCATTTTCTGACGACGGCTATGGAGCTCATCCGAAAGGAGAAAATTCAAGGTACCAATACAAAATCTTTATTATGATGATGAGACATGCTAAATGATGTTTTAAAAATGGAATCATTTGGAGTTATGTGGAACCCCCACCGTTTCATAAGAACATGTACAAAATACACGAGTAGAAGAAAGCCAGAGTTAAACCCAATAACACGTGCATTAAAGCTCTTATCCTTAGTGATTTCTTCATCTTTGAGCTCTACAATTCTGTTAAGGGTTTAGGGTTAGAGAGGCATAATATCACAATGGTGGGAGAAAGGATTAGAAGAGAACCATGGGAAGAAATGGAGAGCTGGAAAGAAAAAGGGAAGGTTTGGAAAAAACTCCAGAAGGGCGGCATAACCAGCTTCATGGAGAAGCTCCATGGTTTCAACGCGGGGGTTACCAAGATTATGGTTGAAACCTAGCACAATGGAAAGGTCAAAATTGATGGTGTTTCCCACAAAATCATAGAAGGTCTCATTGCGGAGGTGACTGGCTTCTCCTAGGAAGGCATTAGCTTCTTCAGGGATAAGAAGATGTCTGCCAATGCTGTCAACAATTTTGTCAAGAACGACAAGGAGAAAAGAAAACTGGTAAAGATTGACACCTACTATGACATTGAGTCCATCAAGAAGATCTGGGGTGCATGTTCTGAGGATCATCATAGAGTATGTCACTTTGGAGCCCAGGTTTGATAAAGTCAGGACCCATCATTTTGTTCTGCTTAATCATTTTAGACATAAAGTGAAAATATCCTTTCCTTTCTATACTAATATTTCTATGACTAAGAATATAGAGAGTTACAAGAAATGTCCTGTCAAGAACCCCGCCCTTCACGAAGGCCTTTTGCTCCTCATTTTTGAGTTTCTAAAAACCCAGACAAGAGGAAAGCCCATTGGGGTTTTGGGTGGCTCCTCGGAGGACACGGCTAGCTCAGACTCAAGGGAAGTGTGCGTTGTGAAATCTGTCAAGTCTGAAAGCCCAAAAGCCAATCCCTCTCCCCGCTTCCCTAGCAAGAAGAGCCCCAGGTGCCCTCCCCCTAACCCCCCTTCCCCTCATCCTAAAGAGTCTAGTGATGAGTCAGATACAGAGTCAGAGGAGGCAAATTCAGTGGTAGAGAAGGAAAGTGAGTTGGAAGATGACAAGGAGAAAGATAATGACAAGAAGGAGGTGACCCCCTTGGTAACCCAGGATAACCCCAAGAAAAGAAAATTGGACCAGACCCCTACCCATGATCATCTCAGTGACCTCGTCGATTTTTCCCCTAGCCCTACTATGCCTACCTCCCCCCTGGAGGTCCCCATTTCACACCCAGAAGAGATGATAGAAATCATGGTTGAAAAGGGGGGGGAGGCCATTAGGGAAAATAAGAGAAGAGCCTGGAGCAATCTCAATGTGGATAGGGCCAGTATGGGCATTGTCAGAGAACTTGCTAAAATCTAGGTGTTGGGGGATCTTGATAGTAGCACCCACTATGACGAGCTCCTTCACCCAACTCTTTTGGTTCTCTTTGACAATGTTCGTGAAATGGGTTTCAACTTTCTCAACAATGCAAAGAATACCCTGATTGACAATTTTTGCTCCATTAAGTGGGTTTTTTATGAAATTGAGACTCTGAAGGATAGGTCCAACCAGACCAACAATAGGGGGGATGTCAAGGATCATGAGGCCAGAGGTAGTAAAGACTAGGAGGGCAGCCAGGAAAAAGGCAGAAGCCAGGACCCCAGAGACAATCAGGAAGACAGAATCACTCGGCTCGAGCAGAAGGTCCAAAGGCTAGATTTCATCCACCAGATTGTGACTAAAAAGATTGTGGATACCCTCCATACCCTGAATGAAAACATTGTTAATCTGGGGGACTATCTAACCAATGCTAGTCTTGTGGGGAACGTGGAGCAGAGTACAGAGCATGGAACCAGCCGGGAAGATCCTCAAAAAGAGACTGGAAACCAAGAAAGTCAAGGGGACCAGAAGCATTTTGCCCCCAGGATCCAAGAGGAAGAGGCCAACTAGAAGGAAAGCGATGCTACAAAAACCCTACAGGAAATGGAAAAGAAGGGACACTAGTCTACCCGCCAGGCTCTGTTCCTAGCCTTTGTTTCTCAAGCTTCGGGCCTTTTTGTTTCTGGCCTTTTGAGGCAGCTTTTTTTTCTATCTTTTCAGTTTTAAGTTGTTTTCTGCTGTAAAACATTGGGTTTTAGGATCCCTGTAAAACCTATTTTCCTAATAAAAAACTTTTAGTAGAATGCGATCTATAAATAGGTTTGTCCATTATAGGTGGTAATTAGGCTAAATCACCAAATAGTATCATTGAAACACCACCAAAATATTTATGTTTTCGATGGGAGAAGGCTTTATGTAGTCTACTATTAACTTTGAGAAGCAACTTTGGTCCTATGGAGCTCATCTTGTCTATAAGGATATATTTTATATATTTCATTTCTTCTTGGAATGTGTTTAATACTTGGTTCTATAATAGTTTCATCTCTTTAATAGGTATTTTTAGCCTTGCATGTATTGTCAAAGTATGTATATTAAATGCAACTAGTCCTGTTGGTGCTAGTGTGAGTAATTTGTTCTTACTTTGTGATGTAAAGCTTGTTAAAACCTCTCTTATACATGAAATTTGTTGGAAATGATTGAATTGATCATAAGATTTGTTGGACTGATAAAGAATGTTCTGAATCATTGTTTTGTCATTGATGTCAAACTTGCTACTTGCAGGAAGGACAATTGCTTTAGTGATCCAAATACTATCAATTAGTTGGTTGACAAGTTGGTGGCAATCAATAAGATGTAACTAGAACACCTAGAGAAAGGTTGAAGTTATGATATTGTAATGAAGTACAAGGATCAGCTAAGCCATTGATGAAAAAGTGTATTTGATGACATACTATTAGATACAAAGAATGGGCACACTAAAACATATTAAAGATAGAAAGTTTTAGCTAAGTCTTTTGCAAAGCTCAACTAAGTTTATTGGAAAGGAGTCGAGCATGTTATAGATGCTGAGTAAACTTCAAGTGTCGAGCAAGAAAACAAGTACCGAGTGATAACAAGTGCCGAGTGATAACAAGTGCTGAGTGAAAACAAGTACCGAGCAAGATAACAAGTGCCAAGTAATAACAAGTGCTGAGTGATAACAAGTGTTGAGTGATATAGTTTTGTGTGCCGACTAGCACAGAGGTGCCGAGCACCAGTAACTAAATAATGCCGAGTTGCTGCATTATTTAGAAAATTGAAGAATTGTCAGATCTAAGCCGACAAAGTTGTTATCTAGAAGTTTGTAAATTAAAAAGGAAAATAAGAATGATGAGCTAGTGGCACAGAACACCATGTAAAAAATTTTTTGAGGATACAGCTGGCAAAGTTTCTAGAAGAGAACAAGATATGGGGTAGATACATTATATCCTACCTAATCCATTTTGAAATCCTAAAATTGGAGAGGGAGAATTGAGTGGCAAAGACAAGTCAGATCTCTATTTAAGGAGTCATAAGTTAATGAAAATTAAAAATAGGATGAGAGGGAGGTGGTCAAGCATGAAAGCATGAAATGCTGAAGGAGGTGCAAAAGAGAAAAGAAAGCATAGTTATTTTGTTTCAGTAAGAAGACCCCTGATATGGATGCATTGGTACAATGAGTTAGAAGACTCAAGGAGGCAAATCTTGAGAGGAAGACAAGCAGTCAGAGTTGAAGTGATAAAAGCCAAGCATAAGGATTGAAATAAAAGAGTGATCTAAAATCTGCAAAGTATGTTGTAAGTTGTATCAGATCAAAAGACCATTATTGTTACTTTCTAGCAATTGTAACAGTTAGTTTAAATCCTATGGACTTAGGTCTGTTTGATAACCATTAGATAAATCCTTTAACAAGGTGACATTCCAAGTGAATGTTCTAAAGTCCTTTAACCAGGCCCATTCCTAAAAGTTTGGTGAAATCCTCTAACAAGGTCACATTTAACAGTGTGTTGTAAGCCTTTAACAGGGCATCACTTCAGAAGAGTGAGAATCAAGTAGCATGTTACTAGTGGTTTTTCCCAAATTGGGTTTCCACGTAAATCATTGTGTCATGTGTTGATCTTGCATATTTTATCTTTGCATGTTGATTTACAGTAATTTGCTTATATGACTATTTTAAGTTTGAACAGATGAAATGGGTATAAAAGTATAAGAAAGGTATTAATAGGGCATTTTGGACCTTGAATAATTGATTGACCCCCCCTCTCAGTTATTCTAAAGAATTCTAACAATTGGTATCAGAGCATCTAACTGCTGATTCAATTTAAAGGGACTACTAGCAGAAAAGATCAAAATGCCTAAGAGAGAAGTTCCCAAGCTCAACAAAGACAACTTTGTTGCATGGAAAAGTTTGATGAAGCTACATCTTGGATCCATAGGAGATTATGCCCAAAATTCAATCACAACTGAACATGTAGATCCAACAGGTGCTCCTACTGCAGAAGATATGAAAAACAAGCAAGAACACAACCAGAAAATGCTAGAAATTGCCTCTGCACTCAGTTATGCTGAATTTAATGATATTAAAGGATGTAATACTGCATTCAAAATGTGGAAAGCCCTATCAGACATCTATGGAGGAGATCAAAATGTACAAAGAACAAAAAGAGAAAGTCTCAGAGGAAATTTTGATGACATGAGAATGGAGGAAAATGAGAACGTTGCTCAGTATGGTGCAAGAATAAAGGAAGTGGTAAGTGCAATAAGATTCTTGAGTGGTCAACTGGATGAAGATACTGTTAATAGTAAGTTCTTAAGAACCTTGCTTCCTATCTATGATATTTGAGTATCAGCAATACAAGAGCTGAGATGTATACCAGGTAACAATCTAAGTTTTGAAGGTATAATAGGTAGACTCACTACATTTGAGTTATCTAACTTTGACAATTATAGACCTAAGAATGTTGAAACTGCTTTCAAAGCCAAGCTATCACTGAAAGATGCTAAACAGGTGAAATCAAAGAAAGGAAGAAAAATGAAATATGTATCCAGTGACAATAGCACTGATAAGAAAGATGTGAATCAATTGGAAGCTTTACTAGCTAGAAGATTTCACAGAGGTAAAGGAAAATTCAAAGGTAAGATGCCTTTCAATTGCAATGAAGTAGGTCATATTGCTACAAGATGTCTACAGAAAAAGGATTCCAAGGAAGGCAACAAATACAAGAATAGAAGAGATGATGACAAGAGAGATTACAAAGAAAAAGGTAAGAAGTGTTATATTGTTGAAGAAAATTCAAATGACAATGATGATGAAATTTTTTATGTAGCCATGAAGGACCAATCTGATGAAGAAGAAGCCACAGCACTAGTGACATGTATAAACAAGAATGACAGATGGATCATAGACAGTGGATGCTCACATCACAAGACATGAGACAAAAGTAAGTTTGTTAACTTTACTCAGTATGATGGAAATAGTGTTAGATTTGGTAATGATGCTCCATGTCAAATCAAAGGAAAAGGTTTATTAAGCTCACAGAAAAAATCTCATGTGATAATGCATACTATGTTGAAGGATTAAACTACAATTTACTGAGTGTCTCACAGTTAGGCAACATAGGTTGCAAAGTGGAATTTGGAAACAAAATTGCAAAAATCTATGATATTGATGGTAAATTGATAGGAAAAGGAGATCAAACAAAGAGTAATCTGTTTTACCTTGATATGGATAATGTTTCTTGTTTTATTGCAAAATTTGATGATGAATGGTTATGGCATAGAAGATTATGTCATGTCAACTTTGAAAATCTGATCAACATCAGTAAATTGAAGAAATTTAGAGGTTTACCAAAATTGAAGAAGCATCATAATATCATGTGCAAACAATGTCAGTTAGGAAAGATGACAAAGTCAAGTTTCAAAAGAAAAAACTATACATCTAAAGAGATACTTGAGTTAGTTCACACTGACTTATGTGGTCCAATAGAAGTACAAAGCTATAGAGGAGATAAATACATTATGTTGTTTGTTGATGACTATTCCAGGATGATGACTGTTATGTTCTTAAAACAAAAATCTGATGCTTTTCAAATATTTAAATGGTATCTGGCTAGACTTGAAAAGGAAACAGGAAAAAGCTTGAAATGCCTAAGATTAGATAGAGGTGGTGAATTTACATCAAATGAATTCGAGATATTCTGTAATGACAAAGGAATCAAGAGACAAATGTCAGCTCCTAGAACTCCCACACAGAATGGAATTGTTGAAAGAAGGAATAGATCTGTGATTGACTGTGCCAGAACATTAATGATGGAAAAGACCATTGCTCTAAAATATTGGAGAGAAGTTGTAAGTGTAGCTGTTCATACACTAAACCGAGTACAAATCAAGAAAGGTACAAATGTGACACCTTTTGAATTATGGTATGGTTACTCACCCAATGTAAAACATTTCAAAATATTTGGTTGTAAATGCTTTATCCTTAAAGATGCTAGAAATGGAAAGTTTGATGCAAAAAGTGATGAAGGTATATTTCTTGGATACTCCACTAGAAGCAAGGCATATAAGTGTTTGAATGTTGACAATAACAAAATTGTGGAAAGTGCAAATGTAAATTTTGATGAGCACATAGAAGTTCAAACTGAAGAACCAAAGAAAATGGAAGAATACAGAACCTTTTTCTATTCTTATGAAGGAATGATTGCTGATGAGGATGATGTCAATCAAATTGAAACTCAACAACAAGTATCAGTTTCAGTCAAGTCTCAACCAGTGAATGCCAAGTTGCATTCAGAAGCCGAGTTGCAGAATGAAAGAAATGAACAATCTAATTTTGAAAATAGCATACATAATGAAGAACAACCTGACAATGAAGAGCATAGTGATCCTGAATCTGAAAGATCAAACATGGAAACAAGGACAGAGCCAAGATTATCCAAATATGTGAAAAGACATCACCCTGCTAAACAAATAATTGGTGACAAAGATGCAAGAACAATGACAAGGAATAGACTAAGACATGAATCATGTCTAATCAGAAAATCTGAAGCCAAGATAGTATATGGTACATTAGCAGATGATGACTGGTATAAAGCTATGGAAGAAGAAATTGATCAAATAAAGAAAAAAAAAACCTGGAGTTTGGTTCCCAGACCAACTGACAAGAATGTGATTGGCACCAAATGGGTATTCAGGAACAAGCTAGATGAGAATGGTGAGATTACCAGAAACAAAGCTAAACTAGTATGCAAGGGTTATGCTCAAGGAGAAGGAATAGACTATGGAGAAACATTTGCTCATGTTGCTAGAATGGAAGGAGTAAGAACCTTACTTGCATATGCTGCCTACAAAAATTTTAAAGTTTATCAGATGGATGTAAAATCTGCTTTCTTAAATGGTATACTAGAAGAAGAAGTCTACATTAAACAATCAAAAGGATTTGTTGATGAAAACAATAGGGATATGGTGTGTAAACTACACAAAGTACTCTATGGTTTGAAACAAGCACCAAGAGCATGGTATGAAAGACTTCACAAGTATCTAGTGCAAATTGGATTTGAAAGAACTGATTACAATAGAAACATGTACATCAAAGCAGAGGAAGGTAAAGACATTATTGTATTTGAAATTTTTGTGGATGACATAGTATTTGGTGGTAAGGAAGTACTTTGCAAAGGCTTTGCTGAAAAAATGAAACATGAATTTGAGATGTCAATGTTTGGAGAAATCAAATTTTTTGTTGGATTGCAAGTACATAAACTCAAACATGGGATATTTATAACACAATCAAAGTACATCAAAGAGATTCTTAAAACATTTGGATTGGAGGAATCCAAACCAGTCAGCACACCAATGGCCATAGGAAATAAGCTATCCAAAAATGATGAGTCAGCTGAAGTCAATCAAACAATGTACAGATCCATGATTGGAAAACTTCAATATGTTGTACATAGTAGACCAGACATAGCGTTAGTAGTTGGAATAGTGGCTAGATTCTCTGCTAATCCTAAAGAAAATCATCTCATAGTAGTAAAAAGAATAATGAGATATCCCAAAGGAACTCATAACTTTGGTCTATACTACAAAAGGAATGAGAAGTTTGAACTCAATGCATATACAGATGCAGACTGGGGAGGAAACATTGATGATAGAAAAAGAACAAGTGGAGGTGCATTATTTCTAGGCAAGAGGCTAGTTACTTGGACTAGCAAGAAACAAACATGTACATCACAATCCATTGCAGAATCAAAATATGTGGCAGCTGCAGTTAATTGCACAAACATTGTATGGCTCACACATCTATTGAATGGAATGAAAGAAGAAGTAACAAAATCGGTGATTTTGTATTGTGATAATACAAGTGCTATTAACATATCCAAAAATCTAGTGATTCATGCAAAAACCAAGCACATTGCAATTAAGTATCATTATGTCAGAGAATTGGTAGAAGACAAACAAGTGAAGTTGGAATACATTCACACAAAGGAACAAACTGCAAATATCTTCACCAAACCATTGCCCAAGGATGCCTATCAATATCTTAGAGGCAAGTTGGGGGTAATGCCCCTAACTCAAGCAACTTAAAGCAACAAGAATGCTACCCTGCATCACCAACAAATAAATCAGTGAAATATCAGAAGAATGATGTAGAGGATGAAAGCAAGAGCAGAAAATCCAAAACAATCACAAACATGGTGATAGAGGGAGAAAAACAACAAGAAGAAAAAGCTCATATTTTGCATAATGAGGATGCTACATCTTTGGAATTTATGTCAAAGAGGGAGAAATATGCAGAAACCTGATCAATACAAAGAAAGAGGGAGACATATATGAAAGAGGTAGATATATGTGATCAGTAGTGAAAGTAGTGAAAATGCAGCAAGCTAACAATCTTGGTGGTAACTGAATTGATTACTTGATCAGTTTGGTTTGCCATCAATGCCAAAGAGGGATATTGTTGGAAATGATTGAATTGATCATAAGAGTTGTTGGACTGATAAAGAATGTTCTCAATCATTGTTTTGTCATTGATGTCAAACTTGCTACTTGGAGGAATGACAATTGCTTTAGTGATCCAAATACTATCAATTAGTTGGTTGACAAGGTGGTGGCAATCAATAAGATGTAACTAGAACACCTAGAGAAATGTTGAAGTTATGATATTGTAATGAAGTACAAGGATCAGCTAAGCCATTGATGAAAAAGTGTATTTGATGACATACTATAAGATACAAAGAATGGGCACACTGCAACATATTAAAGATAGAAGGTTTTAGCTAAGTCTTTTGCAAAGCTCAACTAAATTTATTGGAGAGAAGGAGCTGAGCATGTTATAGATGCCGAGTAAACTTCAAGTGCCAAGCAAAAAAATAAGTGCCGAGTGAAAACAAGTGTCGAGTGAAAACAAGTGTCGAGCAAGATAACAAGTGCTGAGTAATAACAAGTGTTGAGTGATAACAAGTGTCGAGTGGTACAGTTTTGTGTGTCGAGTAGCATAGAGGTGCCGAGCACCAGTAACTAAATAATGCCAAGTTGCTACATTATTTAGAAAATTGAAGAATCGTCAGATCTAAGCCAACAAAGTTGTTATCTAGAAGTTTGTAAATTAAAAAGGAAGATAAGAATGATGAGCTAGTGGCACAGAACACCATGTAAAACATTTTTTGAGGATACAGCTGGCAAAGTTTCTAGAAGAGAACAAGATATGGGGTAGATACATTGTATCCTACCTAATCTATTTTGAAACCCTAAAATTGGAGAGGGAGAATTGAGTAGCAAAGACAAGTCAGATCTCTATTTAAGGAGTCATAAGTTAATGAAAATTAAAATAGGATGAGAGAGAGGTGGTCAAGCATGAAAGCATGAAATGTGGAAGGAGGTGCAAAAGAGAAAAGAAAGCATAGTTATTCTGTTTCAGTAAGAAGACCCCTGATATGGATGCATTGGTACAATGAGTTAGAAGACTCAAGGAGATGAAGCTTGAGAGGAAGACAAGCAGTCAGAGCTGAAGTGATAAAAGCCAAGCATAAGGATTGAAATGAAAGAGTGATCTGAAATCTGCAAAGTATGTTGTAAGTTGTATCAGATGAAAAGACCATTATTGTTACTTTTTAGCAATTGTAATAGTTAGTTTAAATCCTATGGACTTAGGTTGGTTTGATAACCATTAGATAAATCCTTTAATAGGGTGACATTCCAAGTGAATGTTCTAAAGTCCTTTAACCAGGCCCATTCCTAACAGTTTGGTGAAATACTCTAACAAGGTCACATTTAACAATGTGTTGCAAGCCTTCAACAGGGCAGGCTTTTAACAGGGCATCACTTCAGAAGAGTGAGAATCAAGTAGCATGTTACTGGTGGTTTTTCCCAAATTGGGTTTCCACATAAATCATTGTGTCATGTGTTGATCTTGCATATTTTATCTTTGCATGTTGATTTACAGTAATTTGCTTATATGACTGTTTTAAGTTTGAATAGATGAAATGGGTATAAAAGTATAAGAAAGGTATTAATAGGGCATTTTGGACCTTGAATAATTGATTCACCCCCCCTCTCAATTATTCTAATGAATTCTAACAGAAATTATGTATGATTTCCCTACACCTACAGTGCCCTATATGATCATGTGCAATGGTTTATTAGATTGACATTTTTTATGCTCCTCGATAATTTGGAGTGCTAGTCTCTATTTTGGTGATAACATTGACATATCATGCCTGCTTATTGCTGGTGTAGGTTCACTACATGCATTTAATTTTTTAACATATATGAAGTGTGTAGCAATTTCATGCAAATATTTTGTGATTGTACTATGGTCCCATTGATAGTTTCTATCGAATTCATGTCTTCCAAGGATATCAAGGTCATTCAAGCTTCTCATTCATTTATGTCCATTATTCCATCCGCATTATTATCTAATGTCACAAAAAGTTTCCTAATAAGATTTTCTATACATAGTAGAATATTATAAAGATACTTTTAAAATATTTATTATTTTTTCTTCCTTTCAAACCATAGAATACACCCTATTAAACCTTTCTTTCATCAATGGTTGTCCTTTCTTTTCAATAATTTATCTTCTATGCAACTTTTGTTGGTATCTTTGCACCCTTTTTCATGTATCATCAACTTGATAGGATCTTGGTCATTATGGTATGTACATGGCT